>JAHZNF010000973.1:0-15174 GCA_027744215.1 Troglopedetes dispersus
ATGAAGTATTATAACACGTAATTCCATGGACCATCATAATTGGAATTGGTTCATGAAAATTGTGTAGTTTTGCATTAAACACGAATTAAGGAACTCACGAAGAAATTTTACGACAATGTATTTTTCTCTTCTGCATCTTTCCAAGAAGTAAGATGATACCACGTTGAGCCTTGAACTTACTTACAAGGAAATGAAAATTACGAAAATAAAATCGAATCTAATTACTTTGCTTCACCACCTTTTTGCAAACATGTTTTATCAATAATTCACTGTCATTTGAAGTGAATGTCATGTGAAGAAATTTTTTCATTTGGTAATTCTGTCGGTTTGGTGATGTTTTAGCTCATTCCTTTTGAACAAACGAAATATTATTTGGGTTAGAATCCGTAAGTCAAATTATTCAGTCATAAAAACTATTTTGTTTTAACTGACACAATATTTAGTTACAAGTGGAGTTGGTGAATATTCAATTGAAATAATATTTATAAATATTAAAGCCCTAAAAGGGAAATGTCAATGTTAAAACCGCCAGCGATTCTTTATGTAATTGTATTCAAAATATATGTTACGTCATATACATACATAAATGTATTTTTGTTAGTATTCAGTTCATTATTTTTTAAAGAAGTCTTTAGAAATTAGAGCTATTTCTAATTTTGTTTTCTGGACACATGTTATATCAGCGATGTGTCAATTCTTAAAGAAAAAAAACGCAACCAATTCAAAATGATATAATTAATAATTGTGTCCTTTCGCAAAATTCTTCTGTAAAATCCTTTTCGTTCCTTTATGCATGTGGTTTCCCGTGTAATTTTATAAAAGCTGGCAAATCTGGTGTTATCAATATAGATCACTAAAACACTTCATTATTTTGCATTACTTGCATAATTGCATTCAAATTCCTCATTACTTATTCCAATCGTTCGTTGGCATCTACTCAAGCCAAGCCAGCAATGCATGATAATAACAACGCAGCATTACCTGGCATTTCGGTGGTGGAATTCATTTAAACAACACGAATTTTAGCTTTTTTGTAATGCTATTTTTTTGTAAATAACTCAATGGCTTTATCAATTCCAAAAACTGTGTCAATATTTTTCTTTCTGGGAATTTCCCCATTTTCTTTGAGTTCTGCAACAATGACATCAAACGAATGGAGTCAGGCGCATTCTTGGTTGTACAAGTTGTTTCCTGGTGGAATCTTCAAATTGACAGGTCCTCGGACTGATTTCAGCTCAGTAATTCACAACTTGAGACGTGGTGGAAATCCCGTCATAATTGAGGAGGATCAGCACCTGTCTGAATTGTCCAGGCACAATTATTCCGAATTGCTGAACTGGACCAGTTTTACAAATAAAACAGCATTTTATCACTTTACCCCAAAAAATTCTCTCCACATTGTACATCTTTTATTCCCGAACCAAGACTTAAAAATTGAAGGGGGTGAAAGTAATTTGTTCGGTTTCGTGGAACACAACATCCACAAGCTTATTCTCACCAATGAGAATCCTGACGTGATCTTGTTCCATTTTAGGAACTTCCAACTCATCAACCTAATCCAGCAAAAGCTCGCGCTACAATTAGCAGCACAATCAATCACATCCATGGTTTTGGCAGCCTTCCCAACTCCAAAAATTATTAACTTTGTTTGCTACACTTGCCCTCTTGTTTTGGGCAATTCACTAGGAAATTTATTAGTGATGATGAATACCATGGGTCAATTGGCACAGCAAGTGCAAGCCCTGAGCGAAAATTTGAGACAGAAAGTTATTTACGTGGAGATGGGTCGTCGAGATAAAAATTCATTGGAAAGATGCATCTTGCGTGAAACCCTTGACACTCGTGTTGGCTCTTGCACGATTCTGGTACTATCACAACATTACAATTTTACGGTGACGGAAAACGAAAGCGTTTCGACTTACGGAGAGCTCCTCGGTGGAAGCATTATTGGTCGGGAAGCGGTGCGACTGTCCTTTATCGAGTATTTGCGGGAGACAAGGTCAAAAAGGGTATGGATTCCATACGGATGTCGTTACCGACCTTATCGGTATGCAATATTCCTGAGTACAACAGATGCTGTAAATCTATACCAAATTTTTCAACCATTTGACATCGAAAGCCTAATCGTGTTTCTCGTTACAATACTTACCTTGCGAGTGGTTATCCGTGACATGGAGAACTGGGCTATTTTCTCCCTGTTGAAGATACTGCTGGAGCAATCCAGTTCGAAAATTGTTGCAACGGTTCAAAAATTTCCTGGCGGATATTTTATCTTATCTACGTGGCTATATTTATGCTTGATTATTGGAAACGAATACAAAAGCTATGTCACATCAAGCATTGCTTCACCTTCCATCCAGACTGTTCCCGGTTCTGTGAGGGATCTCGTGATGACCAGTGACATTCCCTACTTTTCCACGACCAAACATGCATACAAGGGCAATTTTTACTCCACCCTGGTGGACATGGTGCTACATGACCTTACCCACATGGATGACACTGAAGACTCTATTCCGGAGTATCTTCTCAAGTTAAGATCTCACGTCATCTTTCTCAAGTCAAATGAATCAGAGATCGTTTTCAACGTGAGCAAGGGTTTACCTGTGACCGGGACAAGCTCGTTTAAGACTGATACTTTCTTTCTAAGGAAATTTGCCCTGATAAGCACAGAAGTTGACACGGACATTTTCGTCAAGCTGGTAGAAATGTTTACAAACTACGTGATCATTCCAATTCGACGGAGTAATCCTCTAAAAATTCGACTTCCATGGTATGGCAAGCGCAACCAATTTATCATCACAGCAAGCAAGGGAATTGCAAGATTGGCCGAGTCGGGCATTTCAGAATTGTGGGAAAAGCGGAGTTTACAGCATGGAAAAATCCAGAGCTTGCGAGCTACCGATGAAAAAATTCACTTGGGGCAATCATTCACTTTGGAGAAAACCAATTTTTTTGCAATGGTTGTTCTCGCAAATAATGATTTGGGAAGGCAGCAGCGCCACGATAACAGTGACTTATCCACCCAAGGTGTGAAGCTGGTAATGAAGGCGTTTGGTGGGTTAATGGGATGCTTTATCATTTTCTTTGTTATTGAGCGTTGCATTTATTGTCTTCCAGGTTGTTAAAGTTGCTTTGAATCATGCTTTAGGTAATTATAGAATTCATGCATGAAAGATAAATATTCACTACACATTTTAGTCCGTATATAACAACGTCAACCTTGAAGGAACCTATCTACAGTGTGTCTTATTCGTGCAAAGATAAACTAAAATGGTGGTGCTTACAAATATATTTTATTTTGTAGGATAATTAAGGTTCAGTAAAATAGTAATGCACGTATGTATCAGTTAGAAATTGCATTTTAGCAGTTCAGAGACGCTTATCGGGTCTCACCAAACCTCTCCTTAACTTCCAGATATTGCTTGGAGAGATTGAACGTAAATGAAGAAATAGGTCAGCACTACTGTCAGCACCTGGGGCAAAATGAGAAAGAATCAGCTTTCATTTCCATTTTTTATTTCTGACTGAATTAGCTCTTTAAATATTGCTTTTTTCCTTTACATTCCAAAGTACTCCATACGTAATGGTGAACATATTGCCCTCATCCTGAATTCCAATCAGTTTCCAATCCAGCTCGTTAGAAACTGCGGCATATTCTTGCTCTGGCATCCAGGATCTATTTTTTGCCAACCAGGCTTTAAAGTGGTTCATCTGACTATTTACCTACATCGGCTGTGAGAATGAGCACCACGAATATAACGATCTGCGTGCATGTCGCCGTAACAAACCATGCGATATACGAAGGCAAAAACAAAACGGCTTGGAGGGATGTTGCAAACGGCAAAATCGCTCTGGCCAGATACACACCCACCCACGGAGAAAACGCCTGGTTCATCAATTCCACCAATTCTGGTAGGATCTCCTAAACCCTGAAAATACAATGTGTATAAAAATTTTGAAATCACTGATAATATTCCATGTTATTTTGAGATCTTCAAACCGCTGTAGCTCCTACGTGGTTATCTTTTTTATAGTGAAGTTGCAGACTGGGTCACACTATTTTTTGACGAGCTTTCGAATGGTGCAAGAATTATAGTTGTAGAATTGTAGTTTCGCTAACGTCCATGTCCATTTTCTTCAATCCAGCTTTCCAGAAAATGGAAACATGACATAATTTCTTTATCAGCAATTGATTTGACACACATTTTTCAAACTTATTACTTGAATCACCTTTTAATAAACTCGCTCTGCGAGGCACGGCGCAAAATATATGTGGGTCATAATTAATAGTCCTTGTGATACTGGTCTCCTTCAGATAATAAAGAAGCACTCATATAAAGTAAACGACCATCCTAGATTTGCGGCCATCTTGTATAAGTATGCAACGAATTTTTACATAAAATTACTAGGATTAATTATTCACTACTCTCTGGTTAGGTATGTGATTGGAAAAATATTATGTAAAGTAGGCTAGCTCGTCATTTGACAAAGCACCAACATCACTGTCTTTGTTCAAAAGTAAAATTTTCTTTTCCACACCAACAATACCAAACCAGGGAAAGCGCGAATGTTAAACGGCTGGTATAATTTCGTACAGAAACTTCGTGTCATTTTGGTGTTTTTTTTGTTTTGTTGGATGAAGATTGGATTTGAGTGAGATACAGAAAATTAATGGACTTTGTCAGATTATATCAATTCTTTGAAATCTAGAAATCCTAACTTTTGAAACCTCCGGATTTATTTATTTAAAAGCAAAATGAGAAGTTCACGTCGAAGCAGGAGTGGGAGTCGAGGTCGAGATAGGTCATCCAAGAAGCATAGGCAAGACAAGAGAAGGAGGCCCAGATCCTCGTCACGTTCTTCAAAACCGCATCATCAATCAAGTTCCAACAGTTCTAGCTCTAATTCCAGCTCTTCTGGGAGGAGATCAAGGAGTGGATGTCCACGAGATGAAGATCGAAACCACCGACGAAGACAGAGATACAGGGACAGTTCCAGTTCATCGAGTGATAGGTAGGAACTCAATTAAAATTAATTTTCGCATAACGATTAGAAAGTTTTCAAATTAAATTAAAATACTAATAACTTGTCATGTGAAATGTCTCGTTTGTGAAACGAATACAACAGGAATCTCAAAAGGTCTCAGTGCGATTCGTATAAGTACCAAGTTCCTAATAATACCATCATGGTCCGTGGTTTTCCGTCACATATCAGCGGAGACGATGTGAGTTTTAATGCTTACTTACTGTCACTGCAATTAGTTTTGAGCTGACTGATCTCCACACTCACCAGTTAACCATAATATGCTGTTTTAAATTTCAGATCAGAAAAGAAATCTACAAATGTGGAATCATGGTAAAGGATGTCAGGATTATCAAGGCTCACGACACAGGTCCGATTTGGTTTCAGTTTCAACAAAGATTAATCTTCATGATCGTTGCATTTAGTCATCTTTGATAAATCATGACCAAAAAGGAGGACCACCCGAAGGAAATCTGTTTTGAATGGGACAAGTGGGAATAATTCCTATAAAAGTAGGCTTTGCCAAATCTAAATAAGTTTCTTGGTCATCATGACTCGTTGAAATAGGTGCATCACGTGGTTTCGGCTTTGTGGAATTTAGCTCTATTGCGGACGCTAAGCAATGGATGGACATGAAAAAGGTATTGTCACACCTTAGGATAGTTCAATGCCGAGAATGTTTTCGTGTTATTTTCGGTTTCTTTAGGGAGTGGTTTTATTAAAAGAGAAGTATGAGGCGAATCTCGTTTACAGCATGCCAAAAGCTTCAGATGGAACCAGCATCAATGCTGCTGACTGGAATTGCCACAGGGTAATACTAATTACTTTAAACAACCAAACTGAGTCAATGCAAAAGGAAAAATGCAAATTTTTTAACGATGGTTCCCTTGTGCTTTCAGTGCCTTGTGAGTAATTTTAGACGAAGGGAAAATTGTTATAAGTGCGGCGCCCCACAACCAGAAGACCCTGAAACAAAAGCAAGCTTGCTTGGAGAACTCAGTTCACATCCAACGACATGTGAGTGATTGGTCTGTCGTGTGCACCATTCAATTTTGTCTGTTTCTTAATATTTCTCTGAGTAGAATAATGAATGAAAGGCAAAGTTTAATTGTTTGTAGTAATTACCCTCTACAATCTCGACATGTTGACAACCGAGGAGGATGTTTTGCAGGCATTTATGTCGCGAGAAGACTTGTGTGGTGTGCCAATCAAATCAGTAAAACTCCAGAGGGAGCTGGAAATGGGTATTTCCAGAGGATTCTGTCACGTGGAAGCGAATAATATACTTGATTCTTCTAATATTTTAAAAGCACTGAAAAATGATCCATTGAAAGTTGGTGGGAGAACTGGTTTGTTGAATCTGAATCTTATTAGCATTGGATGAACATACTGCTGATTAGTGTAATTGATTTTTTAGCATTAAAAAAAATTTCTTCCAGTGTTGGCTGCGTTTGGAAAGGGAGCGATGAGGAATACTAAACGACCGCCAGTGGTAAATCCACTTTCAAGTTCATCAGCAGCACAGGCAGCTATGGCTGCTGCACAGTGGTCGAGTACGCATGCGAGTTGTACAACGACACCACAAACTGGACCACCTTGTGCTGACGTTACAACGGAAGTAGGTGTCTGAATTCCTCAAATGAATGCAGTTTTTAGTTGGTTTTTAAAACTAGCTTAACTATTTTGTTAAAACTAGGCTGAAGTCGAACAGAATGCACAATACTGTGCGTCAGCTTATGCTAAAACTTCGGAGGAGTATGCATCATATCTGCAGTATTATAGACAATATTACACGCTCGAGGTCTGGACTCGAATTAGAATTATCGTATTGTTTAAATTTTACAAGTTTTTAGCAATGCATTAGATATTTAACTTAATATTTTTTTGCAATTGCAGATGAATAAAAGATTACTATCGGTATCCTTTCCGGGTGCCCAAACCTCAAACCCAGCGGTAGTGGAATCACCGTCATCAGTAGAAAACGCAGTTTTGATTGAGAAACAAGAACTGATCATGTTCCATGAGTGATTATTTTCGTGCTTCTTACTGACAAGATTCAATTATTTGTAATTGTTTAGGGCTCACAGGCAGCTTTTGACTGGCCTCAACAACACATGATCGAGAATTCACAAGGTTTTTTGCGTTTGTTTAATTTTCTTAATTTTTGTACTCCCGATATTCACCTTACTCAACATTTTAAATATTTGTTCCTAGGCCTTCAGTTCAACCGGACGGATGGAAATTATTACTACCAATACCAAGATTCCGCTGCAACGCCTAATCACTTCCCGAATGCAAACCCGATACCTTTTCAAGATGTCGGAACTCAGCAGCATCAAACGGTCCTTCCGAGTGATTGCATTGAGGATGTCCATCCCGATCGAAAGACGAATAGTGTGAAAGCAAGGACAAGTAAAGAAATGAAAATGGAAAATAAGGTCAAAGTGGCAAAAAGGGTGGTGAAGGTATGGGAAGCTAAGCTGAATAACAGAATTTTGACCCAGCTAGTAGTATAAAAAACTTTCATTTAGTTTGGCGACTTGTTAAGTGTGGATTGTGTCCACAGGAAATGGAAAAGTGGGCTAAGTCACTGAATCAGAAGAAGGATGCTTTCGGGACCAAGCAAACTTCAGAGCCAAGAGAATCCTATAGACCCACCAATTCCTTACCGTCAGCGGCTCCTACCACCATATCTTCGACAGCAAGATCCCATGTTCTTGACCATCATCAGTACTTGGTGCGCACTGGAGCGGAGAAGAGACTTGAAACTTATCTGCCTGATGGAAATGATGATTCGTGTGATGAAGATGACCAAGTGAATTTACCGGGTGCTACTGGTGCTGTGAAGCCAAACAGGGGTGATTTATCTTTTGTGGATGCGACGAAGTTGGTATGTTTACTCTGCAAAAGGAAATTCTCAAACTTGGAAGTTCTTCAAAGGTAATGCTGAAACATTTTGAAAAAAATAAATAGAATATGTATACGATGGCTGAACTCGCTTGATGATATGGCTTTATTTAACATGATTTCATGTAGGCATGTGAAGCTGTCTGATCTTCACAAGAAAAATTTGGAAGCTCTGAAAAAATGATTATCACTTAGTTAATTCAAGTTCAACGTGCCTGATGATATAGACTAAACTTTAATTAAGTAATTTGTGTCTTTTGAAGCTCATTTGCATGCTTCGTGTTATGAATCGATTTTCAATGTTTATTGAAATTCCTATTCTTTTCTGAAAGGCCGTGTGCATCATGGTTATTACTATTAGTACTATTCTATTACATCTAAAAGTGCATCAACAGCGACACCAACTTATAAAAGGAAAGTGAATAAAATCAAAGTGCTCATGTCCTCTGCTGGAAGAAACGTTTTTACATCAACTGATGACTGATTGTGTTTCTCACTTTTTTTCTCAAAGCTATGATTTCATGTTATATTTTAAAACTTGGTTTGGTAGTAGCATTATTGGGCATTAGGATATTGACTACCTAAGTTGATTATCTGATATCTCCCTATCTTTAAATTACTTGAATTGATGTCAACTTGACATATAGTATGGTAGTAGACATTGTCAACTATACTCTTCTTGAGCGGGGCGGGACGATTAATGTAATGAAATGATTTTAATTATTTTAATTAACATTAGAAAACCTTATGTTTCTTAAAACACCAGTCCTCACACAAATTACCACTAGCTCCCACAAATTTGTGCATCAGCAACTCACTCTTTTACATCATTGTCAATATAATCAATAATCAACAACCAGTCATATAAAAAAGCACCACAAATTAAATCAAAATGATGCCCATGACGGAAAAACGTAGCTTTTCTATTTATATTGTATAAAAACAAGAATTAAACATTGAGGAGACCATTGAGACGAGACTGAGACTATAGAAATCTTTTGTCACTTATAAACGCATAGCTTATATATGTGCATGGCACGGTAGAAGTAAATTGCTTTTGTTATCTGTTGATGACGATTATGGAACAACGAGTCTCCGAAAGTTTTATCCCTAGCTTTTATTCTGTTATTTCCATTTTCTATGTTATATCAATTCAGTAAAGCGCATACAAAGGATAAGCGCAAAGTCTGCATTCTGCATCTCTGCAGTATGAGACTAAGGCGGCAGCCTATATTTTTTATGATGACGATGAGGTGACTGGACGATCTTGTCTTGCCAGCCGCCAGATGCACATGCACCTCATTTGAATATGAAAGCATCTCCATTTCCTGTTCCTTTTTTAAAGGAAATTGGTTAAAAGCGTCTATGCGTGCGCACTGCGCACATGACTAGTGGCCACGTAATATCTAATTTCGAGTCTTCCATAAATCCGAAACTTCCATGATAATCTTTTTTTCTGCTGTACTTTTTAAACTAAACTCAACGAAAGCTGAATTAGGAAGAACAATTTGAAGCTGGAAAACATCAAGAAAAGCTTCTCCTCATTTCTTCTTGTCCTTTTTTAAGAAGTAAGCAAGAAGTCTAGTAAACGCTAAAATTGAACTTTATTTTTTTTGCTTGCTGCTGGTTGAAAATTATTTAATTAAGGCAAGAAGTAGAGTTTTTTTTTAAACTTCGTTTAGTTGTTTGTTTAGATTGTTTTCTTTTGTGAGGGGATGTGAGAAAATTCTGTAATAATAATTTTATTCAATTTTGAAATAAACGAAACATGTCTTCAAATCGGGGAGAAGATGATTCTGACTCCTCCGATGAAGAGTCCGGCGGTGTTGAAGTGTATACGTTAACAAGTGAGATTGAAGGTGCCGCAGGAGGAAATCAGAGGGAAAATGTTCAGGACACTGTGCTGCGCGCCACCTCACCCCTTTCAGAAGATCCCATGTACGAGATTCTAAAGCGAGGGAACAACGGGAAGACAACAGGTACAAAGACCCATTTTGGCTATGATGTGCCACCAGTCCCGCGTCCAATTTCGAAAGAGCTGATGCAGCAACTCACTCGCTTAGCAAGTGAGATTGATGGTGCAGCAGGAGGAAATCGAAGAGGAAGTGTTCAGAACACTGTTGTGGTTGGTGCCACCTCACCCCTTTCAGAAGACCCTGCGTGCGAGATGCAGAAGCGAGTGAAGTCAGGTACCCACTTTGGCTACGACGTGCCACCAGTCCCCCGTCCAATCTCGAACGAGTTCATGCAGCAACTTGTTCGTCAGAGCTATGGGGACATCAGAGTGGAATTCCCAGTAGCCAGCCATGCCGGCACCACTAAAACTCCGAATTCCCCCAACAATCCTGTTCACACGTATGTCAACGTCAACACAATTGATCAACCAGTCTCCAACTCCAGCGCGACCGTCACACAAACCTCGTCCATCCCAGTTGCCGCAGACCCAGATAAGCCCCCACCAGCTTCACTTTCGCAACCTGCCCCTTTGACTCCAACTGATGCCGAAATAATCCAATCCAATGGATCCACAGAGAAACACACAGCTGCTAATTGTTCCAGCTTGCCGCGACCTAGAGATCGCAACGTCAGGTTTTCGGAAGGCCTCACAAACCAGGGAAGCCACACTGCGACTTTCCCAAAGTCAAGCCTACGCACGACAACAAAGAAAGCAACCTTTCCAGACCCAAACGAATTGATACGGCATGTAATTTTGGAAACGGAACTTACCACCATCTACACCTTGCCCGAATGTTGAAGCTGTAGGATTATTACCATTATTGCCAGACCCTTCCCAAGAGCAGACTGAGCAGACCAGACGTATCACCGTATACAGCGCTGAAGAGAAACCATGGAAGCAGAGGTGGTCTCGATTCTGCCACTTCTTGAGAGCTTTTGGTCTGGAACCCTTGTACTCGGTGCACAGTGGTGGATCGAATACAGCTTGTTGGAGGTGGGGGAGTCGTCTTTATGTATTTCTAATTGTGATTTTACTTCTTGTGAGCTACGTGCTTCACACCATAACGTGCTTCAGGTAAGTTAAATAATATAAAAATCAATCATTAATATGATTGAACAAATAATGTTATAATGCTTTGTGAACTTGCTTTTGATTTTTCAAAACTTATATGAGATGCAATTTACTTAATTTGATTGTTTCAGGCGCGATACAGGATTCAACTACAAGGATGTTAATGCCACCACCACTAAAGTTATCCGAATCCGTAAGAAGAACCGCCCCATCTACACTTCTAAGATAACTGTTGGCACCAATCAAGGTGGACTCCTGGACCAGTCAATTTGTCAAGGGAACTTGATTTTTGTCTCGATTATTCCATCACTCCTTCACCTTGTGGCATTTCTGTTCATGATTTTCCTGAACTGGTGGAAGGATGGTGCGAAGCGCTTGAAAAAACTGATGGAAAAGGTAACTTTTCATGATGATACACTTTGCACACTTAGATTTCCCGTTTAGGACTTAATAATTCAATTCTTTCGTAATCTTTTAGGTGTCCAATAAATTAAGTCGTGAAAGAGACCCAATTCAGACCTGTAAGGTGCTAAATGATGTTAGAATTCGTGTGTGGATTGCTTACTTGTGGATTGTATTCGCAATGGCAGGACACATCATGGACTGCTGCCGGGGAAAAATTTATATCAACAATGTGTTTGAAAACACAGAGTAATGAACTGAAAGTCAACCCATTAAATACCTATCTGTACATATATTTCTGCTTTGCTTAAAAGTTACTGGTGATTGACTAATGAATCGCTTTTCATTCATTTTAGGGGCACCACTGGACATGGAATTGTAGTAGCACTTTTTGTCTTATCTGCCGTTCTTCAGGATGCTGTACAAGCCGCAATCATTCTGACAGTTGTTTTGCACTGTTACCTGATCTGTATCTACACAAAGTTGATAAGAAAGCAAACCTTGAGAGGCACTTCATTCAATCTGACGGAATGCGCACATGTTAGAAGCCTACTAAATTACTTTTCTACAATCCTACCTTATACCTCCTATGATGTATCATGTAATGTTCAGCTTTAGTTTTTGTTAAACAGGACATAGGACAAATTCGTGAGGCGCTTGGATTTCTCAACGATAACCTTGCATTCGCCTGGGCACCCCTTCTTCTGATTGATGCAATTTATGCGGGAGGGTCAGTGGTGAAAATAATTCAGATGGGGGGTCAACTTACCACGTTTACTCTTATTGTGCGTTTGTTTGCTGTTGCAGTTTGGACGTTCATTATGTATTTGCCGCTCAGTCAGGTTAATCAACCTAAATTCAAGGAATTCTTTTAAAGTTACCAAAGTATTATGGTCATTTTGGTGCTAAAATCTGTTGCTATTTTATTCGACAATTGTAGGCTGCAAAGGTCTCTAAGAATTTCGATAAACTGAAGGAAATTGGTCATGACTTGAGAGTCAGTCCACCAGGAAATCGCCATATTACCCTCATTCAACTCGACTCTTTGTCCTTGTTTCTACATGCATTGAAGTTGAAAGCAAAAATTATGAGAATTCCTGTGACAATGAGAACTGTCATTGGAGGAAGCGTTCTCATGTTTGTTTTCGCTTTTTTGTCTGGATATTTCTGGTAAAATTAACAATTATCTGTTATCTTGGTTCCCAGTGACGTAGACTTTTTTGACATAAGAGTAGGCATAATTATTACATAAGGTAATTTCGGTTATTAATGTACAATTAGTAATTACATTTGAAAGTTCTTTATTAATTCATTTGGTGAAAAGAACAAAACTGTTTAAAGGTATGTTAACAACACTTTTTCTAATAAACACAAAAACTACTTTAGAGCAAAATGACAATAAATTTTTACATTGACTTGTAAATACATTCCTCCAGAAGCCATTAAATTAAGTCACCTGTTGCATTTGCAGCACTGGTAATGGTCGACGAGGCTGAGAGTTTTCTCAAGTAGTAGTAGTCATCCGTTTGATTTCAAAGTCTTTTCAAATTATCATACAAGGTCCTGAAAAGAATACAAAACAAACTTGCTGCATTATTTAAATGTAGTTAAGCTTTATCTTACGAACAGTTTCAATTGCCTGAAACAAATAATTTTTGCTGTATTTCTTGCACTTCTGTGGGCCACACAGGAGACCTATATTTTAATATTCATCCACTCACCAGAACTTTCACCAGATTCAGGGGTTTGGAACTGCTGGTGTGAAGTGACCTTGTGGCTGCTTGGTTGGTAAATGTCTTGTTTCGTCCACTGATCCGAAAGTCGGTATCTGAACCTTCCACAATTCATTAAAACAGTGTATTAATTTAGTGAAATGCAGATAATATAAAAAATTATGACGCTTATGTATACTTAGCCAAACTGAAGATGAAAAAAAAAGATACGAGCTTCGGGAATTATAATTTACCTGAGATGAAACTGAAGTCGACGGGGAAGCTGATAACGTCTCCGATCCTAGTCGACCACCATTTTCTGGAAAGATGTGAGACGACGATAATGGAGTTGCACCAACATTGTTAGACACACGTCGCCTTTTAATAGTTGGAACCGGAGCTTTACTTGCTACTTTGTTCTTCACGGCTTTCCTTGACCTGGCATTTGTTGGGAGCGTCTGGAAGAGAGATGACATCCACGGGGGGAAGTAAGGCAACGGAAACTGCTGCTGGTGAAAGGAATGGGACGCTGGCAGGCCTGTTGAAGCTAATAAATTGGCCACCTGAGGATGGAGAAATTCAGGAGGTTGCTGATAAGACTGTGGTACTGGCGCATGAGGGATGCGGATGCTCGGCAATGGGTTTTGATCCTGCTTCTCTGGTGTCTCCGTCTCCAATTGTTCGTCCAGCTCTGAAATAATTCCCTTCACGAGCAAGGAATTGGCTGCTTTCAAAAATCCCGGAACCTCGTGATCAGCAACAATCACCTCGCCTTTGTACATGAAATCGAGGATCTGTTTAATTTCGGAGATTTTGATGTCCCGTTCAAGAATCACTACAGGGTGGGGGCACACCATTCCCGTGAGTATTTTCTCAAAATAGATGGAGCACGTCCAGAGAATAATTTGATGACATTTCACAAATGCTCCATCACAAGCCAAGGTGATATCAGTTAGGATTTGGTCTTGGTAAAGTTCATAAAACTTTGTCAGGAGTGCTGGCAGCTGGTTGTTCCTTCGAATACGGTAGGTAGTCTTATCCATTTTTCTACTGAAAGATATGAATGTTAGAGAATCAAAATTAAATGTCAATAAAGTGAGACAGCAGTTAACATTTAAAAAACAATGCACAATCAACAATGCAGAGACAGACAGTAGATACGATTAGATTGAAGAAGGCATCCTTACTATTAATTTTTATGTAGTCGCGTGTGGTCTTCGGCTTCACTTGATTGAATCTGCCTTCGTCAAAACACTACGAAAAATAATATTGCTCAATCCAAAAAACACTTCTTCCATTCAATCTCAATTTTCAGAATTTCAACCATATGAAACAAAGCTGGCGAGCGAGATGAGTTCTTATTTTTCGTTCGTAAGTAAGAATACCTACCGACTATACACACGGACAACGATTTCAAAGGCTCCAGTTAGTCCAGTTGGGTACCTTCCTCTGCCTGTTGACTTGGGCAAGTTACTATTAATAACACAATCCATCAACCACCAATTCCAAGATTATGCAAATCAGTTCCTTGTTTGTCGCCGGAGAATCGGAGATCCGAGAATCATTGAGAACCCCCACCAAAAGATCACTATCGCACGAGTTCAGCTTAGCTAACCCATCTGTGCAGAAATTCTAGCATAAAGTGCTTTGATATGAATATGCAGTGTGCGTGTGCATGGAGAAGGTGTGGTCTCTGCGGTATATTATAAATTATGATGAATGTGCATAATAATATATCGCATGCATTTTCAAATTAGCATGGATCGGTATCACCCCAAAACTCAAAAACGTATTTACTCCAGCTTCTGCCCTTCAAAATTTATGTTTTGCATTTGCATACAAGCAGATTGATTTAGATTAGAGTGGTATCATGATAAATCAAAACTAAACCTGTTGAGGTCCAACTAGAATACTATTTGAAACAAAGTAAATAATACTTTTAATGAACTTTACGTTATGTAAAAGCTGTGTAGATCCATAACAGTGGAGTGGACGATGCGCGATGATACTTTTTCATGTATACATCTATCTTACTAAGTAATATAAGCAAGGAGTCTGGCACGATAAATCCCGCACTCTTGCGGTGCACATCCACATCTCTCT
>JAHZNF010000974.1:0-10850 GCA_027744215.1 Troglopedetes dispersus
TTTGTTTATTATAGTGTGTAATAATTGTAATCTGTCTTACCTGTCAGTCCATCCTTATCTTCGGCATCTACACGAGCACCCCCGTTCACTAAACTGAGAATCGCGTCACTGCTTCCTGAATTTGCCAAAGATTGTAATTGGCCCAAAAACAAATTACAGAGCAGTGTTAGAGATGCTCATTACATGTTCATACGCATTAAATAATGAGGAAAAAGAATCAATGAGGTAAGGAAGAATATTGTAATGTTCTATGGTCTACTATAGTATAGATTAAATATCTGAATTAACCCAAATGCTTATCGTTTTCTTTGCAATCGTAGAAATTCAATTATCATGTTTCAATCATTCAAGTTGACTACCACATCCATCGTTCTGCTTTATTTCGGAAAACTGAAAACATAAAAGTGCATAAACAGTGTGACATGTGACATTTCTGGCAATTGGCAACGATGTGGTGCTACTATGAAATTAATTTGCTTTACAGACAGTAAACCCCCAGAGAGTGGTAAGCACAATAAGTTACATCATTCAAGAATGTCTGCGACATGAGCAACGTGCCTGGTTTTTTCAACACATTAAAATATAGGGAAACATCTAATTGCATGTAAACAGATGCATCTATAAATAGGTAATACAGATTAATTACTCGAGCTGTTAACAAGAAAAAAGCATGCATGCAGTGCACCAAAGTGAGCTATGATTGCTTTGTTAAAAAGAAACTTTTAAAAAATTCACTCCTAATTGAAACTATATTTTACTAACGCAAAATCGCCAACTTTGTCAAAATGAAAATTAAGCTACTGCAAGACAAAAATTTTCAACATTTGGTGACACTAGTCTATATCTACAGAAACGCCTAGTCTGGTCTAATCTATTTGAAAATTGACAGCTTTTGTCTTTGACTAGATGTGACAATCTTATACGTACCCATAAACATAAAAGGGACATGGACAAGCTTTTCAGCCTCGAATATCCTTCGGAAGAAGTGGACGCCAGCTTCGTTCGCAAGATCGTAATTTTTAGTAGTGTTGGTGAATTTATGGCGGTAGGAGATGTGGGTGGTTGGTGAATACATTGTTGCGGCAGTACGTTTTGCAATATGTATACATTTTATACAGCAAATACACGACACGCACAAATACATACAAACACAAGAGTAATCAAAACAGAAAAGTTAATAAGATAAATACTTTCAAAGTGTACTTCTTTATCTCCACAAAGTAAGGAGTCTCCAGATATTGGAGCATGAAATCATACACACATAATCAATGTACATAATAATAATATTCAATCAAAGTAAGTACATGGTGTGTGTAGGACTGAATAGCTAGCAATTGCTGTTGTTTGAGCGGCTAGCAGACTAGCTACCTACGTAATGACAGCAAACGATTGATTTTTACTAGTCGTTGTTGATAGACTCGGAGCGGAAGTGATGAACACAAATTAATGAACGAAGAAAATGAGAGTGGCAGAGGGTGAATAGCTGCCTGTAATATCATTGTTACGATTTCAACAAGCATACCTGCACTCGCCGCCCAAAGCAAGGGTTGACGACCATCCTTATCACGAACATCCACGGCACATCCGTGGTGGATTAGCTTCCGAAGGATGACCAGCCCTTTTTTAGGACTTACACCGTAGACAGTGCTTTGAACCCTGGCACGCGATCCGCCGCTTACCCCGTTCACCGTGCCGCACATTTGGGCAGCATAGTGAATCGGGTGAGCCATGTGAATGTCAGGTGTAGAAGCTGGAGCTCCATTTGATAAGAGCAAATCGAGAATCTCAACTTCTCCACAAACTGAATACAAAATGATTAGAGAAAAATCATTGATTTTTGAAGGCAACAAACTGGAAAATAGATTACACGCCTAATTCAATCTCCACAAACAATAACAGAGGTAGATGAACAAACAAGCCCAAACCTTTCTTTACGAGATTGAGCATATCTTAAATATTTATCATTCGAAAAGGTTTCCACATATATTTTCCAAACCTTATGATGTTAATTATTATACCTGTTGCCCAATGCACAAGTGAATGCTTTTCATGATCCAGGCAGTCCAGGTCAGACCCTCCAGCGACAAGCCGCCTCACCACATCCTTGTTTCCGTTGATAACAGCCAAGTGTATTGGTGTGTAACCTTCTTCATCCTGAGTATTTATAAGATAAGGTTCCATTGATAGCACAACGTCCAAGCATTGAACACTCCCAGATTCGGCACAGAAATGAAGGGGAATTTTCCCACTCCGACTCCTCTCCTTGACGCTTTGTTTCTAATTCAGAACAGCATGAAAAATTTAGTCAATCTCCTGCAATCTCAAAACTGACACTTGGTAGATAGTATACAAGGGAACTGGCCTTTTGTCACTTCACAAAACTGAGTGCATCAACCTAACCCTACAACTTTCTACAAGGAGGAGAAATAATGTACAATATTTTCGTTCACCGGCTCACGTTGAACTGAGAGCACGCTATGGATAAACTAATCTAACTCTTCCTCATTTCTCAAAACTTAAGGAAGAAATGAAACACGGTGAAAGTTTTAACAAGTTAAGCAAACGAAATTGAGGAAGCGAATGCTCTGCAGCGAAAAGTAACAACGAGGTCTCTCTTCAATAAAAACCGTAATTCTCTCCTTTCAACCAGTTTTTGACATGCAACACCAGCGGAAGAAACCAACCTAAATGAACAAACCTGCAAAACTTTCCAGAGGAAGAAAATAATACACTTTCTCTTCTTCTTTCTTTTTTTTTGTATACATATTTGTAGGAGGTTCGTACTATGAAATATATCTATGCATGTACGCGTGTGTAGGCAATATTCATTACGGAAAGTAGCATTTGCAAGCAAACACGACTCGAATGGTCAATCAGCTCCAGTGCAGAGCACTTTGAAAATTATTATGTTTTTCCTGAGGCTAAAAACTAACTGGTACTTACGCGCTGCCGGACAATTTTCTGAACATCATTGATCTGACCTTGCTGACATGCAAGCATTAGGGCTGTTATTCCATGATAATTAGAGGCTTGATGGTGATGAGGACTTAGGAACTCTCCCAGATTGCTGCCCGCAGATGGAGAGGCGGCTGTCGTTGTTGCAGCAGCCATGACTTGCTCTTATGTTTTAATGCCACTACATGTGCTCAGGATTCTTTAATATAGTGTTCTCAAACTTTCTTATTGCTTTCACTAATCTTACTTCCCGTAATAGTGCACTTTCCAGTTGCAGGAAAATAAATGAGAACCATTGTTATCATCAGCATTTGTACGGACTGGCTAAGCTTTCCATCGTTGTCATAAGGTGTGTGGAAGTAAACATCAAGTTACATAAACCAAGGTACCATTATGTTCATTCTTATCGTTTCTTCAGTCAGTAGTGGTGTTCGTCGTAGTCGTTACAAACTGGAGTGGCGAGAAGGAAGGAATATATATGCCCAATTGGAATAATATTAAGCGTCGGTCATACGGAGCACTATCAACCGAAGTCAGTGGTCTCAGGCATACAGACTGGACTCACATCATGGGCATAATGGTTCATTCATAATTAGTTACTTGCGGTTGACGACGATCAATCAATGATGTTGATGATTTTTGGCTTTTCCCGACGATTCTAACCAGGAAGAAGGAATAACGACTCCAGACTTTCCCTTCATTTGGCTTCCTGGTACATGTTTCCTGTCATCTTCGTTAGGACTTGACTCATCAGCACATTTTCATTATGATAATTGGGAGAGTTTTTCGAGCCACTTAATGGTGTGCTTTTAAATAACCTGGAATAACAAAATATGCATACTGATGAAGTGCTTTCAATGTATTTTTGTAACACGCTCTACAAAGTTCACACATGTTAATAATTTCATGTGTACATATTGATCATTACAATATCATTTTACAATATTCCTGTTCTAGATATGTTCTATAATAAAAAGATTCAATCTCAGCCCTACTTATTTTCGAAAAACTTGCTTGTCACTAAAATTCTATACTCCCTGCAAAATTGTAATAGGTCACCCATTGTAACGTTGTAATAAGTATGACAGATTACTATAAATCAAATTGTGACATGATATGTCTAAAAATAAAGTAGGCATGTGCAGTCGGCAACAGCATGCCCAAACTGCCAAACACCTTTGAGTTCACGACCAATTAAATTAAGTGCCAATGAAAATGAAACTTCAGCGATAGCATAGAAAATATTCGTATTGCATGCAGCGTTGTTGGTACTCAAGAAAAGAAGCTGGTGTTGTTGTTGCAGCGTACATAGTTCTGTTCTAGAATTGCACGATTTTTTTTTCATTCGGTCTTTCTATCGAAAAAGATTCGATAGTAAAAATGAAACATTTTCATAACAAAAGAAATTTCGATGTTTTGTGTTTGCCCTGCGTTCCTGTTGTGTTATGTCAATATTTGTGCAGGGAATAGATACGTTTCTCTTTCTCCAGCCTACGCATAGACCCGCGCGCGTGTCATTATTATCACTGTACTGGTAGAATCTTCAACATGGCAAGAAAGCATACTCAGAATTTATACACTCTTGCTGCAGTTGTTTATTGATCTGATCAAATCAATCTTTCATGTTGGTGAAACGCAACTGTATGTTTATGTATGTATACTTCTTTTAAATTTGTTTATTGTAACAAAGAAATACGTAGGGACAATTTCACAGCAAGACGTAATGACTTTTTTGAAGTAATTGTTTCTGAACGTTGAAAACAACAATGCTATAATTTTCTAGGACAAAACCAGTCAATTTCAGGCAAAACTGCATGATTTTGTCGTACAATGACATACTCAGATTTTACTTTTATTTTGTGCGAAGAGTGTAAGTCTATTTTGAAAAGGTCATAAATCGCCGTCGCCTTGCTAGAGCCAAGGCAGTTAAAGTTGGTCAACTCGAAGCGAACAGTTCTAGTTTATTTTCGAGTAAAAATGTGTATTAACTGGGCTAACACAAAAGAACAAAAAACTGGAAGAAAGGAACTGGTTCATCATGATATTCTGAAATGATGAATTGTGTTTTGTACTAATGACTTGAAGCTGGGAACTTGAAGCCATTAAGCAGCAGTTATTTTTAGACAAATTGGCCGCATTAAAAAATAACAGTAACATATGATTTTCTAGTATAGATATCATATTGTGCTGAGTGAGAAGGTTCTCCGATGGAGGTTAGTGGGACCAGTAAAATCTCCTTCAAAATCTATTCTGTTGAAGTTGATGAAACGACGGTGTGGTAGTAAAGTCTTTTAGGAAATTGCTTATAGTCGTTAATGAATCAAAATTGTCCTCACTATTCAACATTAACTTGCGGCTGCTGATATTTGTCAAGCAACCAGCAGGCTCGTGAAAAATTGTATAAGAAAGAAAATGTACAAGTATACATATACCCGTACGAAAAACTTTCACTCCTGCCTCACTCCGTCTATAATCTCCTTGTATGTTTTAAACTTTCACTTCAAATAGTGCAATTGCACAAAGAGAAATGCACGGTCCAGTGTGGCGCACAGTCATGCATGTATATTTATTACTTTATTTATGAAATCGCTTGTTCCATCTACCCATAAAACCTTATGCTGTTTTTGCTTTCTCAAACCAGGCATTATTTTTTTAAACGCATTAGTTTCTCTTTCTATTGCTTTCGCATACCAACAGCACAGAATTCGAACTTCGTATCGATGCAAATAATGTCCCATTGAACATACAAGTACAAGTTGTATAATACTACAATGACTCATGAACACAAACCTTCGCGGTCTTTGGAATACTTATACTCTTTCGTAACAGTAAAACCTGCGGGGGTTATAGTTTAACCTACTTTCCCCCTTATTGTGATACTAATAATATGGTAGAATTTTGGTCAAAGGAAATGAGCCTTGCTTTGCACTTCCTACATAATTTTATAGTAGTAAAGCATATAACAAACGACTCTATATACACAACACAAGTGTTACATATTTATGAACTCATATGCGTGCATGCTGACACACGTGCATGGTAAAAATTTTAAATTGCCAGATTCAACTCATGCCTTAATATGGATGATGTGATGATGTGAAATTTGTGTGTTAAGGTAAGCAGGTAACAATTGTCCAATGGCATTTTCACCTGAAGTACTTAACTCCAGTAACTCCATCCCGTTCTACTTTGAATAGGTAATTCTCTCCTTTCTTGACATCAAATGCAATAAGGGTGAGGAAAACTATAGGCACGCCAGTAAGCTTTTCCTGTCGTGCAGCAGGTAACACACTATGTTATGTTGTAGCCACACACACAATTCTGCCCCGTCGTTCATCATTTTATTTTAGGTCACTTACATGCATACTTTTCAGTAGATTATATAGATTCCCTTATATCAGTTGCTACATTTTTTATTAATAGTGCTCAAAACTTTCCAGGTGAGGTGACAATCAAGCCAGTCACAATTTACGAAATGGCCGACGACTGTGCATACGTGTGTACGGTTTTATTGCAATAATTTTAAAAGCTTTGAAGTTAGTGCACTTCACTCATTGATAAAGGAATAATGCTTAGCTGTGTACTAATGTGTACGATAAAACTGGGTCAGCAGGTTATGATAAGAGAAATTTGTGCTCAGTTCACACAATTATGTCAATTTATTTTATGTAGGCACAAGGCCACATTAAAAATTCACTGATGTGTGTAAATTTCTACAGCTATAAGAAGCGTACTACATAACCTTATGCTTTCACTTTTTCAGTGTCAAATGCCTAAGGAAAGGGGTTGTGCTTGTTTAGTGGAGAGGAAAACTTTATTAATAAGACAAGAGAACTCATGTACCATTATTATTGAGGCGCATAATTTCATGGTTGTTTGGAAATTATATAGACTTGACCTTTGCATCTTAATTGCGAGCAATTTTTGTATACTAGTTTGTACATTTGTACACAGCTTGTTCAATCAAACATTATAATTACGACTTTCATTCATCCAATCTATAGAAAATATACTAAAATTGGAAAACTTCAAAATAAACAACCTTATGTCCTTGCGATTTACTTTGCACTTTCTAAAGTGCTACCCCCATAGTCATGCTACTCCAGCAAAACAATTTTATATCGGTTAAAAAATTTTTTTTAGTATGCATGTAATTTTCACGTTTGCTGGAAGGGCATGATGGGCAGGTTTTCTAGTTTCAACTTTGAAAAATATTTAATTATACTTCAAAATTCAGAACAACTTAACTCGAGTGTCCTTATGTAACCAATTTATTTGTTTCTTTCAATTTTCCTTTTGTTGCTTCAGCTGGTAAAAGTTTAGAATATTTGAGTGGCACTTTTGCTGAAATAAAACATGGCTACTGGCAAGCATAGGTAATATTTCATTGAAAGTATGTATTATTTTTTAATATAATTTGCAATGGTAGACAAACCAAAAGTTTAGTTTTATGAAAAAAAAAACAGCCAACGAGTACTAAAACGTAGTTCTTTTTTACTTTTCAAGTGCACAGCAAATAACGTAGGTATTAGGTACATTTGTAGCGCGCATCCTTTCAGCCTTGAAGTGGAGCGTGGTTCCGAAGTGTGAGTATAAAGTATAAACCCTGAAGGAGTCGAATTGAATCATCAAAGTGTTTTTGTATTTATTAGTATATAGGTGTTATAGCTTTGGTCTTCGAATTTTACAAATACTCATATATGGTAATACTACCGACCTAATTCTCTTTTATTTTTTGAAATTGTCTACTCCACTTGCTATCCAATTTTCCAATGAAATTTTTAGGTCGTATTGTAAAATGGCGAGAATGAATTTAAAGCGCAATCTTAAACCAAGGTTTCCTTCACTGGGTTATAAAGTTAGTTCTGGTAGATGTCTTCAAGCTACTAGGATTGTTATATTAAAACCAAACTGGGAACTTTTAATGAATTTTCTATGCAAATCACTATTGTATTTTTTATTTCCATGTATGAAGTGACCCTGAAGAGACCCTCTGTATGGAGAGGTGCGTTACCCGGTTCTATAAATCCAACCAACCATCAACCAACTAAATAAATAAATAAATAAAAATGTGGAAAGGTCACGAAATAAGTTTTGCATTGTTCGCTTAATGATGCTCTCGATTTCAGCTAGAAAAAGAGCGCCGCGCTATTCACCCTTTTCTTTTCAATTTCACTATATATAATATTTTAATCTTTCACCAAAGACACATTTTCCGACTTCTCACCTCTCACTCCTTTTGTTCCCCATTTGAAGTGCAATTTTTCTAGAGATTCTGAATCCATAAAAAAGTCATGTAGTAACCTCGCCTCATGGTGATTTATGCACAAGGATTTTTTTTTCACAATTGTGCCTACTTTGTACCTATGACCGGGGAAATATTCAACATTAAACTCAGGGTTGAGTGATTAGAATAGCCTTCCTACATCTGAGCTCATTTCATATGTGCACTTTGAATCACTGGAAGCCTCCCACTGTGATTTCGCTTAACATTGTACCCAATGTAGTATGCAATGCAACCTTGGGATACAAATGTTGACAGATTCAGCAAGTTTTTCATTGTTGATTAGATTAGGGATTAGCATGCACTCTTTTGTGACTGGAGGATGAATCAGATCACAGAAGTGAAAGAAAGGTTCAGAAAAATTCAAACTCGCCAAAAATGGAATATTTGCATTGTTTTGGGACAATTTTACTTTCCCCTACTTTTATATCTGCCTGCCTAGCAGTGTTGTGTGAACAAAGTCCGTCTAGTTTGGAAGGTCAGCTTTTAAAGCTAGCGACACGACTTGAGGGAATTAACGCTACGTTGTAGTAGGTACCTATTCCAATTAGGAGGAAAACAATACTTAAATTGTTTGGAAAACTCAAAGGAAAAATTAAAGGAAGTATTATTGAAAACCTGAACTGAATAATCTCAAATCGAAAATCAACGAGCAACATAATCAATAGTTTATTCATGTTCGAATAATTTAAACAGAAATATCGATAGTAGAATTAATATTTTTTGGTGTCTGAATTACCAACATTTTTGAATGCGTGATTTTTTTTAACTTCATAGACATGTTTCAGCTGAACTAAACAAAACAGTTCCAAGACGAAGCGCATAAAACTTCTTCAACAGAGTGAACTATTTTCTGATATTTGTTTGGTAGATACTTTCTTCAGTAATGATTTTCACTTTAGTAAAGTTCATTTATGCTTCTTCTTGACCACTAGCAAAAAAGCGTTTCTAAAGAATAAAGAGCACATGTTTGATAACTTGACATAAACAACTTACATGTTGGTCGCAAACCGGAAAGATGCTTATCCACGGCCATAGTAAAAAAGCACATTAAGCATGTTTTTATGAAGAACAAATTGTCACATATGCATCCCTTGTTAGACTCGCTGTTAGGAATTGTTTTCCGAATATTCAGAATACAAAAAGTTGAAATTACAATTCTTCTTTTATAAAATATTGCACACACAGTAAGGCACCTTTCCTTTAACTGAACTTGACCAGGCTTGAATAATGACAGAATGAGTTATTTAGAATTATTATTATTTGATGTGATGCTTTCTCTGTAAAAAACGATTCTCACAAAATTCCTATCGCTGCAGTTTCTTTAAGTTTAATATGTTGGAGGAAGTGGTCGGTCACACACGTCACCAGGAAATGATGCATGGAACGTAGAAAACTTTTTTATCCGGTCACATTGGGGATGAAAGAGAAAACATACTCGCTCGCACCACACACACTTTCACTGCGACGATACAAACAAATCAAGCACTGTGGAAGGAGCTAGACCAAGCAAGGAGTGATGATAGTCTTGCTGCTTGTTCAAATGAAGAGAAATGACTGAGTCGGGGAGACATTTTTTCATGTGAAGGAAGGCAGAACTTTTTCGGATTATTTTTATACATGGTCATGTCTGCCCACATAGTTATTAATGTTGTTGGATACACCTGCCGTTAAGCCAGTTCCAAAAAAGTATCAACAAAAAGGAAAAGCACATCAGTTCAGTTTTGTTGGCATAATATGAGCGTGAGCAATCACAAAAAACTCAAATACGTAAATTCTATGGTTGTGTGAGAGAAATTCTTTTTTGTCCTTGTTGAAGTTGCAAAAGTATATATTTTGATAGTCATGCAAGCATTAGGATTTGGATGAACAAGAAGGGTGATGATGTGTTTCTGTGTTTGTAATGTTGTATCCGTATTCAATTAATCGTTTTCTTTTGTTTCTTTGCATTTAATGTGCTTCAACAACATACAGCACAACCGAAAATTTCCACATCCTCACAAAGCTGTTTTTATAACGCACACTGTCCGAAAAGTCCGAGTTACGGCCAAGGTGATTTTCTGAGCAAAACTGGTAGATCACATCTTTAGGAACATTTCGGCGAAAGGCCCATTAAAAAACAAGTAATTTTCCAAGAGTTATCTATGTTTTAATTTGTGCTGAATCAAAGGGTTAATTTTTTAAAAATAATTATTTAATCAAAATTGGCAGCATAAACAGAAAGCCTGTTAATGTCATATGATAGTACAGTCAGAGCGCTACCTACTGAAAAAAATTGGAACTTACCTCGGCAAAAATGGCAACTGGTCTCATCACTGGATGAAGCTCCGGTACCTTACCTATCATGCAAAAAAAGAATCAGGTGCCTAGCTCATCCTACTCGCGAGATATTCGCATTTGAAAAAAGCCAATTAAGGTAATTAGGTCGATTGCAGGTAAGTCACCCTAGAGATGAGCGGAAATCCCCAATTTAACCCAGAATCTTATATTTTGTATTACGACTTCAAAGTCGTAGAATAAAACCAGGACTAAGACAAGGAGTAACATGAGTGCCTCAAATAACGCTATAGACTACCCCTACCCGCCCAATAGACTACCAAACATTGCAAAG
>JAHZNF010000975.1:0-11357 GCA_027744215.1 Troglopedetes dispersus
CTTAATTTACCATTGACCATAATACCATTGTTAGAAATAGACCACATAAACTACTACAACCAACTGATGTGTAAAGTTCACTCGATTTCTCTGAGGAAGTGAGTTATATTTTTTGCGAGCAGCGATGTGTTTGCAAATCCAGCAAAATCTTCTACCTCTTCTCGTCTGATTATAAGATAGGATTGTGGATCTGGACACAAGATTTGACCGGATTTAAATAAAAATGTAAGTTAGAAATTATATAATTAATTTCATTGTGATGAAGATTAATTAAGGGATATTTAGATTTTATAACATTTCAAAAGCGGTTTGCTTAAGTGACAACTGGTGATTGGAAACCAACAAGTGTGATGCATGAGAGTTGACTTTAAACGTGGTTAGCAGAAACAGGTGGCAGGCAAGGAGTGAAAATGTCAAGTGTCAATAAACTCAGCACTATGAGTGCAAATAACAACATCTCACATTCATGACATCGGAACTATCAGCTGGCAAGAGGCAAAAAGTCGTCTAAAACTTGTAATCAGAGGAGGTTCCACTTTATCGTAAATATTTTCCTTCGGTCATCGGTTAAAGTCGGCAAAGATGAAATAGGAGTCCATTGAGTCTGACTGAATTCGTCCAGGTTAGGTCACATCAGATGTCAGGAATCAGGAATGCCTCACTGATTAGATAAAGGAGTGCATACACTTGCAATGTTTTAGCTGAAACTTTAAGGAGTGAGTAAACTTATTGCAGTTTTGAAAAGAACATAATAATATGTTCTATGTAGAAGTGTTTTTATCTTGGAATCTTTGGAATAGGATCAAGCAGCCAAAAAATTCTAATTAAATTTAATTACTTGCTTCAACACTCTGTGTAGCCACATAATTCCATCTTCTCCAGCAGTTTATTAAATGAATTTCAGGAGCAAATTATAACTCAATTCCTTTTGAGTATATTTCTAGTTTTGACAAAGGAAGTGTAAAAGGTTTGTTGGAACCTGCTTAGCTGCAAAAAAATGGCTGTGACAAATGGAAAATTATTTCGGGATTTTTCCGTTCCTCTGTCAAAATATATTTTATAATCCGTTGTTTTGACGCAACTTGTTTCACCATGCAAAAATAATTTTCATCCACTAAATCTTTCTGACAAGTGACACATCGATCAGAATAATGTAAATTGCAATTTCGGCTCACATCATAAAATCATAACAGTTTAATAGTTTTAGCTGGTGAAGACGTAAGGAAAGGATACAATACAGGCAGGTTAATCCATATCCTTCTTGTGATACATAGTTTTTATTTCCACTTTAACTTTAACTAAAAAATCAATCCTGACTACGCCAGTTCAATGTTCAAGGACCAGAATCAATTGACAGGCACCTCCTCGTCACATTTCTTCATGTATATATTTAGACGTTGGCTATGACGCTGTAAGACTAGTACTTAAAAAAGAGATGCGTAATTAATTAGTTCTACTAGTAAAGTTTTCTTCGATAATATAGAATATTGGCATGTATTATTATAAATAGAATCCATTTTGAGAGAAAAATGCACTTCGTCATCATTCATCATGCTTTAGGTCAGAGTTCCGCAGCTTCAAAAACAACATTTAATTAACCTAAGAAATTAAAATGTTGACCTTTTCATCAGGCTAGAAAATATGTACTTCTATTTTTCATCCGAATGACTTTGTTGTGGTCACGACATAACAGATTTTCCCGGAAGCTGCGATCTGCCTCTTGAAGCACACTTTATGTGCCTTTTCATGCCATCAAAGTTGTCTTGTATACACTGTTTTTCACTAAATCTTATAACCACAGTGTTGTTATCGGCAGTAATTGTGAAAGGGATTGAAGGTTAATGGGAGTGTAGTCGGCATTAAGATTATTTGAACACATTTTTAATGAACTTTCATTTCATCGATTACGATAGGAAGGAAGCGAAACCAAAACATAATATACATTAGTGAAAATGGAAACAAATTTGTTTTAGTCTCCAGGATGCTCAGTCATCAAGGTGGTCCAATTCAGATTAGTCTCTTGTCATAAAACCTGAATCCATTCAATCCCTTTTAGATTCACTTTTTTCGGCATTCTCATGATCACCAGAAAGCAATGAAACTCTCATATGAAAGGTGACAAAAGTGAAGCATGGCATTTAAAAATATAAAGTATTTCAATATCGTACAATGGACTGGACAGCACCTTACAACAAGAGAAAGAAATCCTCGTATCAGTATGCGGTCATCCTGCTATTTTGCTAATAAAAAAGTTAAAGTATACACGACTTTCCTAATATCTGTTTAGTAGTGTTCATAGCAGTACTATCAGTGGTTGGGCTTATCACTGGCATGAAAATATTTTCACATTTCAAATTCGTGATTTATAGATATTTATTTATTGTTTGTTTGTTTTTGGTCGAGAGCTTATAGTGTTTACTTTATCAACAGCTTATCAGTTCTTTTCCGTGATGAAAAAATTCAGGCTGGATTTTCGTAAAATAAAAAAACCTACCAATGAATGTGTTTTCACATCAAATGCGTTCATTACATATGCATGCATACAGAAATAAGCAAACTAGGATAAAAAAGATAACATCTCAAATCAAGCTTGCTTACATAGCATCCTTGCAAACAAAATATCTTTGTTTGTTGATACAAATGGGGCATTGAGTAATGCATTGGGCTGAGCCTAAAAAATTCAATAAAAAAAACTTATAAACTTATAATGACGATTTGTAATATAAATGACTTGGGGCAGTCTAAGCTAGGTAGCTAGGCTATTGGCTATTTGTTATCGCCATCCAAATAAAAATGTCGCTTTTATGTTGTACCTACAATGGTACTGAAATGCATTCATTATTCATCTTAATGGTTGTTCGGGGTAAAGAATGACACGGTCGGTTCGCTGATGTCTAAAAATGTAAAAAGAAAATTAGCCTGTTATTATGAACCATACAAGCAGTGTCACTGGTGTCTTAGCAGTTTATGTGTGTACGCAATCTTTTTTCTCTTTCTCCTTTTGACTGGATAAAATCCATGAATTCATTCGTGGAAGGAGGTGTGTGTGTATAAGCGTCTCTTTTTGAGGTCACCAACACTAATCTGCTGCACAAGAAATTTATTATGTTTTGCCTGGATCGTGTCTCTTTGATCTCCAGTGGCTTATGATGATAAATAACACGACGATAAAAATGTGAGTCGTCTTTTAATTGTAAAACATTTTTTTTCCTCTTGGGAAGTTTCACATTTAAGTCTTAATCTTGATACAAGAAAATACCATATTATTACCCACATACATTCGTTGGATTAATAAGACTTCTTCATGCACACTTGTGAGGAGTAGTGGTTAAGGTTTGAGACACCGCATCAGATATATGTACCTATCACATTAATACGTAATTTTACTTTTACTATAATCATCTCAGTTAAGAAAGTTATTCTTAGGTTGTGCTCAGCTCACTATGAAACGTTGTGTGCGTGGCTTTGGGTTTTATGTCGTTGTCTGTCGCATTTCTTTGGAGTGCCTTGAGTATGAAGGTGTGACTTCTGTTTTATGATAAGACCAATTTTTTTTCTCGTACTTGCCGCAGCAGTTCAATTCCATACAGCGAAATTTTAGTGGACAACTAAAGGTTGTCCTAGTTTTACTCAAAATCATCCGCGACAAGTGTGATCAGTGTCCAGTGTGAGAAGCTCCTAATGTCTTATTGGAACAAACAGCTACTCTAATAAATAAAAAAACTTACATATTCTCTGAAACATTTTTATAGGAGACAGTACTCGGGCTCGCTAGAATCCAAAGGCACGATGAGGATCGGCCTGCGCTCGGAATTTCATCGGTATTCGCAAAATGGAATCCTGCTTAAACGACTGTATTCAGATACGCTGAAGGCGCTCGATGATATCTATTCCAGTGGTGTTATTCCCAAAGGTACATCAGGTGAACATGTTACACATGTTTTTGTCATGCTAGTCAGTATTATAAAGTGCAAGTTTCATGATTTAAAATTCTCAGATGCTTGGAGGGGTTTAGAGGGGAAGGTAAAAGAAATCCAAAGAATTCGAACGTGCATTGGAAGACCACCGTCGGTCATCATACTTGGACAGAATTGTCGGGCCAAAGCTATTCTGGTTAATGAACTTCTTGGTCAAACACAACTTCCCGTGGAGGAGTCCACGGAAGCCCTATCATGGCGCATGGTTCGATTTAAATACAGTCGTGGAAAGAGTCAAGTAAGTCTTTTTAAAAATTATTTTCAATTCAAATTCAAATTCTGATGTCTAGCTTCTGTGTAACCTATCAGGTGTTGCTGACTTTGGGGTCGAGCTACGAGTTTGTGGAGAATCTCCAGGATAATCATTGGAAGTCGAGACAAATTGGAATTAGAAATGTCGACTTGGCGGTACCTGAGAAAGAAGCCACGGTCAGTTATGGTCATCATTCATCTAAATTAGAGGTTGCGAATGAATGGTGGCTAAAATAGTTTACATTGGTTTTATTAATTAGGGTCCACTCGAGGACAACCCTGTTGTCGAGGTACACTTGGAGCACCCACTTTTACAAAGCAGTGTCCAAATGGTTGTGCCGCCAACTGGTAATTTGGGAAATTTACGCGAGGTGATGCATGAATTGTTCCAAACAACAACTCCCATCGTACTGTACGGCATCGCTGGTGACGTAGTTTCTGACGAGGTAAGAAAAAATAGATACGTATTGCGCAAATATTTTTGGATTTTGTCGGGTGCTCACCCTGCTTCATGGACCAATCCACGTAAATAGAACTAGAGACATTCCAATCTGAATTTTTTAATTTGCTCCGCATTTGCAGGACGTTGAACATCTGCAGTTGATTAGAAGTTTATCAGAGACATTGCCGCTGTTTTTTATTCGGATGCCGACATGTGAGGAAACATCAGGATTGACGGAAGTTGATAGGAACGAAATTTTAAATCATGGTGGCTTCCATTTTACTCCGGAGGGGTCTACTGGTCATATCAAGATGGATACATCTTGTAGCAGCAAATCTGGGAATATTTTAGAGGAGCTTGAGAACCTAGGTACTTACACCATTACACGCACCTCCTGCAATAGTTGGCCTTTGTACTCTGATGACTCATAAAAAGCTGTAGTAGGGATTACGAAGAACGGATTATGCATTTCGTTTGTGTTGTACTTTTCTCAAGGATTTGTTACTCAAGAAGGGGAACGAAGTTTGGCAGGGATTGATGAGGAATGTCTGGTTGAGGAAAAAGATCCTTCGCGTAGGGAAGTCGTTTCAAGTCGATTCATAAGGTGCCTAAATGATCTGTACAGTCTAGTCCAATTTGTCAGGTCTTATCTTCAGTCACAGCTGATCGCCGCTGCAGACATTCTTCAAGACGTCAGTGAATCTATTTTTGAAGTCATATTTTTTATGCTGTTAAATAATGCGTTAAATAGTGACCAAGAGAAAAGCAAGTGAGAAGTGCATTAAATTTGTGATTTTGGCCTTTGCAGATCCAGAACCACTGCCTACAACTTTTCATCCTTTCTGCGTTTGATATGGCTCGCGAAATGCAGGTGACACCAAAACGCATTGAGTATGCCAGGCAGAAGGAAGTAGAGCTGTTTGATAATCTTCTCAGAATTGCTGAAAAGAAGCAGGACGAAATGTGTAACCTCATTGCGGAAACGATTAATGAAAGAAAGGAGGATATTTTACAAAAAGCTGAAAGACACCAGTTTGATGGTGAGAATAGATGTCGTTTTTATGAATTATCGCATTATCGAATGTCAACGTATTGTATATTAATTATATTTTAGTTAGACTAGCACTGAAGAATTTTATGCAGAAATATCTGACAAAATGATGTTGAATTTGTTCATTCAGATCCATATCTGAGAAATTGGGAAGGTCCTTTGTCCGGCAAGCTGGTGTCTCAGTGCATGGATGAAATTCGCGAGTTAGTTGTCTTGGATCTCAATAATATTCTGGCTCAAAAGCTAATCAATTCCGTTTACTGTCTTCACGATACGTTTCTTGGAACTCTTGAACGTTGCATCTCCAGTCTAGAGAAGAACCTTAACGACATTGAGGACGACAGTGCACTTGCTAGTGTTGCATTGAAACAGGTTTGTTTGCAAGCAATTTCAACTTTGACTGAAATAAATTCACTTCAGAAGACGAGAATTTTGGTTTTGATATCTTGACTTAAACTATTACCGTAGATTCTTACTGCAGCGTATCAAATCAACATTTCAAGTGACAGGTCCTCTTCAATTTTGAAAGGATTAATTGATAAGGTGAAGCGTATCCTGGAGTCCTTACCTTGGTGTACCGTGGAGTCAGTTGATGGATCTTGGCGAAGATCTGTGGCCAGCAATATACTGAAGCTGAACTTGGTGTGTCAACGACAACTTGCGCAGACTTTGTGTGGTCAGTTAAGAGAGAAGCTGAAGACCTCTCACGAATCCTTCATCGTAGCACTTCGACACCTTGAGACACATCACAATGAAAGACTGGAGAGGACAGGAGAGCAGGGTTTCCGACTGAGAAAAGTTCATGCTCCTCGTTTAGCCAGATTAGCTTTAGAAACCAGCTCAATTATTGATTTTCTCCGCTTTGGTTAGAATTTTTTAAAATCATAATCCAGTAATTACACATGACGAGAAGTGCATCATTACTCGTTAGTTATTTTTACTAATTAGGCATGCCGTCTTACGGAAAGGAAGTGGGAAGAGGACAGTACGGCGTTGTGTACGCGTGTGAATATTGGGGACCTTTTAGACCTTGCGCGGTCAAATCTGTGGTGCCCATGGATGATAAACACTGGAATGATCTGGCAATGGAGTTTTATTACATGAAGTGCGTAGTCAAAGAAGACGAGATGCATTGTAGAAGATTATCAAACACTTGTAAATGATTGTAGGAATAATTATGCTGACAATGGGTTTCACTTATGCTTTCAGGAGCATACCTGAACATGACAGAATTGTCCGCGTTCGAGGATCAGTGATAGATCATAGCTACGCTGGAGGCATTCCTGCTGTTCTTATCATCATGGATAAACTTAACCGCGATCTGTACTGTGCTATCAAAATGGGTCTGCCTTGGCTGACTAGACTTCAAGTAATTACTTTACAGAACGTCTCAACTCTTGTATGCAAAAAAAATATTCCGTAAGATATTGTCATTAATGTTCTTTTATTTCATTACCAGGTTGCCTTAGACGTTGTCTCAGGAATCCGATACCTGCACTCACAGGGATTGGTTCATCGAGACATCAAATTAAAAAATATTTTGGTAAGAATCCACGCTGCTTTCTCTTGCACGATTTAATGCTATTGATATATTTGCAATAATTGCATCGCTTCAAATAAATCTAAATGTTCTTTTGTATGTACTTTTGTTCTCGAACTAAAACGTTTGAAACACAACAGGTCAGGTTTAATTCTGCACAACGTGGTCCCATTTGTTCCTTTTTCTGCATAACTTCATTCGATTGCTTGAATACGGGTTTAAATATGTATAAATTTCATCCCAAGGTTGTCGTCCCGAAAAACTGAAAGAATTTGATGAGGAATGCTGGCAGCTGATGGAATCATGTTGGGCCGGCCAATCAAGTCAACGTCCACTTCTGGGATCAGTGGAACCAATTTTACAAAGCATCAAGCTTCGCTACGAACTCGGGAAATCGATCATGCCTGACAGAGTTTCCCGTAAAAAGAGACCTCAACGCATGACTTCATGGCCAAATCAACAAGAAGAACTGAAGCTGGAAAACTTTCCAACTCCAGAACCAGTCTCCAACGCTGATCCAATGCTGAACGCGGAAAAAGTGACACCTATGGAGATTCCTCAGAGTGCCCCACCTGACATTCAAGTACATCCAGAAAACCCACTCTCGCAGGACTTTCAAGATCCCATTCACAATGGAATTATATCTGACACGACTGACATTGACCGAACTGTGTACGCAAATCGAAACCAGATCGACGTTACGAACGTTTTCGTAGAGCCATCAAAAAGCTTTCGACCAGAGGAGGACCCGGAAACGTTCGAGTGCATTTCCCCCGAGGAGCAAGATTTCGCTCGAAATATGACAAATGGTGGGACTACCCATGTTGACCAGACTGACTCTCATTGTCAAGCTCAGTTCCCAATATCTTTACCTTTTATGACCAGCAATAGATAAAGAGCTTCTCCCGAAAATGTTTATCTATTTCCTTTACCTCTCAGGTTAACTGGGACGAAAAAAAAACTCCTTTTTTTTGGTCGTGTTTTATACTGCAAAGTTAATGCCTGCAAACGCACCAATAGGTGTGTATAGTTAAATTCCGTTGTTAGCATCTCATTGGGAGAGCGTAGGGACTTAATTACTCTGAAAACTACCGAATATTGTTAATTATTACTGCTTACCTAACGACAGGTTGAGTGCCCCTTCCATTCTTACCTTTACACTTTTTCATAATGTTGGTAACATAACTGTTGGAAATTTTGCTGCGAGCAAGGAATGATTCGTAATGTGAATACTAACGGACTCTTCTATATCATGTTGTGCGGATTGCGAAATCAAAAATTATTTCGAGATTTATTATTACTTGTATATGTCAACACAAAAAATTAGAAATTTTGTATAAAAATACGGACAGCATTATATCGGAAATAAAAAGTAAAAGGATATTTCATCGATGCGTTCCTCTTGTGTACGTCTCCTTCCTTTCTCCATTTAATTTACTGTTTTTCTCATGCAAAACTATTAAAACTTTTTTTATCTACATGGCTAAATTTTGATTATTAGCGTGGTGGTTCATGGTTTTTTTCGTATGTCGAGAGTAAACTTTTTTCAAATAAATAGTTCAATTTCCAATCTATCCGAACGATGGATTAACTTGTGAACTTTAGTAGCAGCCAAAGAAACAAGAAGACACAGAAGGAGAAGAGAAGAAGATATAAAACGACATGATTATGGCTCCCTTTCGCTAGTTTCTTTACTCGGCCCATGGCTTTCCCCAGGAACCCTCCAGCATTGTCAAATTCGTCATCCTTATAGAAACATGTACAAATCAGTTTTGTGTCTTCATCGTTAATATGAGAACCAAAAAATGACATGTGACATAATATTTTTGCAATTATTCCTCTAGCTTCCTCTAACAGGTCTACAGGAAATGACTACGTACCATATCCTTCAAATACTTATTCTGATCACGGACCTCCGAGCCAATTTCTATGGTGAGCTAAACGGGATTGAAGTAGAGCATAAAACAATTTCACAACCAGAGCTCCTGGTCAAGTAAGTCTAATACGGAACTGCTAAACTTACCGACTTCAGTGACTGAATTTTCCCCTTCAGATCGTCTGTCATACGATCATTTTCGGACTCGAGAGCAGAATCCTGCATTCCGCCGAAGTTATACTGATTTTGATTTGCTGAACACAAGATAGATTTGCGTTATTATTGTCGCTAAATATTTTGCTAGTGTTGCTTAACAAGTGAATTTAAAAAAAACACAGAAAATATTATATCAAGTACGTATTTACCCGCTCGCCGCATTTTCAGGCTTTTTTGTTGATTTTTTATGCTTCCAAATAAGACCGAATTATAATTTTGCCACAGTTACGATAAACCTAACTAATTTTCTTGACTAGTCAATCCATTTCGAAAGTAAAAATAAACGACTTACAGCTAATTTAGGTTTAAAATTTTATTATATGCCCAGACACCAAGTGAGACGGAAGTATTTCCTGGGCCAACTGGCAGCCAGTCTCAACTCAACTCAACCTCTTTCCCAACAGCTGACGTGTACAATGTTCGTCATTAATGGGTGTAGATTGGGAGGAGTACAAGTAAAGGAGTAGTAGTGCACACTGCACACAGTGCACAAGTCAGATTCAGATCAGAGTTGTTATAATATTATGTTGCATGTTGGCAGAATTCCGTCTCGTGTATTTTGTGTTCAAGAATAAGGTGCTCTTTCTTACTACGTAAAACATGAATAATATGCATGGTGCAATGCAAGCAAACAGTCGGCGGCGTACTTTTAAGCCTAATGTTATTTGGCGTAAACACTTTGATGATGCCAAACGAGTTCTAGATTTGGATTTGATTGTCCCATCCCTTCCAATAAAATAATGTGAGAACTTTTTCGTTCTTGGTGAAATTGTGATTATGGAGATGTGAATCAGGAAATTTGTAACTAGTAATTGTATCGTGAGATGGTAAAAAGTAAAAAATCGTTGAGTAATCTTTCAAGCTGTTTGCTTCCAGCCAGTCACATTATTTAGGAGTCCATCATTTCACATTTACAAATCTGAGATTGGAGGTGTGTTCGCCGTTTTGGTTCATTATTTGAGATTCCGTTAAACATTATTAACATCGGGTGAGAGATGTCAGCCAACTCAAGGCAACCCGGATCCGGCGTCGACCCAAGACGCACGGATAAAATAAGACGGTGAGAATTACGATTTAAACTAATTTAAGCATTGCACTTGTGAGTCGGTTAATAATTTCTTTGCATTTAATAGGTTCCGTGTTTCGGGTCTCATCTTTGAGGACTTCACGTCAGACTATATGAGTGTGATTGGAATGTTGTTTAGCATGTTCGGCTTAATGATGAGGGTACGATCATAAACTTAACCGGAAGGATGAGCATCCGTTGAACAAAAATTCTATGCACGCGTTCAAATAATAATTGTTGACTGATCAATTTGTTTTGTTCATATCATCAGATGAAATGGTGTGCTTGGATCGCAATCTATTGCTCGTGCATAGGATTTGCCTCTTCGAGACTTCAGGATGATGCTAAACAAATATTCAGTAGTTTCATGTAAGTTGATTTTTGCAATAATTACGTTTTACATATGCCTATAATTAAATGAGACAAATCATGAAAGTCTGTTATTACTGTTTTTAATCCAGGTTGAGTATATCAGCAGTAGTAATGTCGTATCTTCAGAATCCGTCACCGATGACATTACCATTTTCCACCTAATCACTTCCACAATTCATACGAAAATGATATTTATTAAAAATGTAAACCATAATATCTATAACGTGTAGATGAGATTGGAATATATACACAAATTTACTTTTAGTCCCCGTAGATGTAACAATTACTTGTAATTTGTTATATTAAGATTGAATAAAATGAACCGAAAAATAAAACGCGTAAACCTATACTCCAATAAGCAATACAAACCGATCCGTTAATTTAAGTCATTCCACCATGCTCAATGCTCATGCCCCGTAAAAAATTATAGAAAATTTAAAAATGGTCTTCAAAACAAATAACGTATGAATTTATTCACAAGTCAGTCTGACTGAATTTTAGACACAGTCTCACACAAAAGTGCAAAACCAGATTTGTACATATTTACAGTTATGTTTGTACTAAA
>JAHZNF010000976.1:0-17264 GCA_027744215.1 Troglopedetes dispersus
GACGAAGAAGCAGAGGTTATATTACCAGTTGTTACATTTTGAAAAAAAAGAAGTTGAGACATACACTCCCTCACAAAATTCAAGAATGAAGGATACCATTAGATAATATTCATGTGTGCAACAACAAATATAGTTTCACATGGAAAGCATCAATACGCTTCATCATGTTCTTTCACTTCGTTTCTTTTTTTAAAGAACTGTGTAGTGTACAAAGCAGACTTTCACTGTCTCCATTTTTTTTACTCCGTTTTACTCTTTTTTGTGTTTGTGTATGCATTTGCATGTTTTTTGGATCCCAACAACAAATCCTGGAGAAAAGGTTGTCTCAAAAGAGAACATTTATTTGCCAATAAATTGTACTTGGTCTGTCTTTCAGTTCTACTTATTATCATAAAATAAGAAGGAAACACGTCCATATTTTGATATATGGACACACCTCAATCAAAATCGATGTTGTTTAAGAGAAGCAGGCTGGAAACCTGTAACTCACACTAAAAATATATACCCGTCAAAATATCCTCTCACACAATTCTTCAAAAAAAATCCTGACTTTCTTATCTTATCAATCTTCTCTCAAATACTTGTCCGATACACACACACACACACACACAAGCTCCTCTCTTGTTAAAAACTTCTGTGAAAAGAAAGAGAGACGGGGGAAAACAGCCACAAGACAAAATACTGCTGCGAAGAAAAGTTAGCACGGGAGGATGGAACTTGACAAACATTCCGAGAAATTGGATGAGTCAACTTTTCGAAACAAACAAGTTTCTTGCTCATCCCAACTGAAACAAAAAAATTTCCCTCCTTCCAGAAGCCATATCACCTTCCAGACAACTCTCCCGTACACAAAAACTATAAACTATGTGCACACAAAATATCATGATAATAATAGTAATAATAATGGTAAACGCGCGGATCTATTAAATTACATTATTATGACCAAGTGGTTTTCCTCTTTCCAGGATAACTTTTCTCTCGCGCTCCGTTAATGATACTCTCTTCGGCCCAGCGTGAGATTGTCCGCGAACACAGAAAATGACTGTGTGAGCACCCACAGAAATCTTTATATGTGACCAAATAAGGAACACAGTAAATTATTGTACGAACAGGAAACATTTATTTTCTGGGAAAAGCTTCTTGCTCACTTCTCCATTTCTTCTGTTCAAAAATCCGCACACAGTTATAAAAACTTTCTGCTTCTCTTCGTCTCCTCCATTTTGGTGGTGGAATAATCAATACGAGTTTTAATAGAGAATGATATGAGCTCCGAACCATCTTATCTTTTCTTGGGAAAATTATATTATTGAAGGAGGTTCATATGGCACACTCTCCATTTCTTCTCTTTTTCTGCTGTGACTTCTCTCTCCCGAAAACTTTTTTTTATTTTTTATTGGCACAAAAAATTGTATTCGAGTGGAGCATCTCACCAAAAAAAAACTTTTTTTTCTCAAATGTACGCAAAAAAGAGAAGATAGAAAAGCGAAGAAGACGGTGAAAGGAAGAAGAGTTTTTATTTTAAGTGGAAGTGCCGCGATAATAACAAATTTTCCCAGTTTTCCACCGAAACACAAAAGGAGAAGAAGAGTTGAGCCATGTATGAATAAATCATTCATTCACCTTGCCACACACACGGTATTTTTTTTTTCGCGAGAAAGCCTCCACTAAATATAAAGCCACCACATTCCTCCTTTCCTTCCAATTTCTCAAGCTTTCTCTCACCGACCATCTTTTTGCAGAAGAGAAAAGATGCTTCTTTTGCTCCACACCGCCATTTATTATTACCTTGAGAAAATACTCACTGGCCATTGCACATTTCAAAACTTGAGTTAGTCGAAAGATTCTGCCCGAATGTGCCATATTTTGTAGCAAAGAATATTTCTGGTTTGAAAAACAGTCCGAAAATCCAAGAAGGTTCCTTCTTTTGTTCGAATGTGAAAAGCGACCTTTCTGCATTTCCAACTTTTCTTTCCCTTTCCCGACCATTCTTGTGTGTCGTGCCAGAGAGTCACTCTTTTCACTTTGATAAGAGAAAAAGCGAAGAAGGAGCGATGCGGAGCAGAAGTTTTTTTAGCATTTCATCGTACTAATCATCAGCATCATTTTTTTACCCGAGACGATCCAAAAATGCATCCATCTTATGTACATTTCGTCGTGCCAAAAAAAGACCCAATAGCACAGAAGATATTCGAGAATAGCGTAAAGATTTTTTGTGTGCAAAAAAAAAGAGCTGAAGTAGAAGCCAAGGAAAACTAAGGGAAATATCCTTCACGAAGAAGAGTCTTTGGTGGCTCCTTTCTCTTTTTATTTAATAGTAACTTGGATGATGTTATTATATTCACTCTGCTCATTTGAGAGAAGGCACGTCCCACGTATAAATTTTATTGTTGTAGTTTCCCATTAAATTTAGCTTCTTTTTACGAACTTTCCACTATCCACGGTGCAGTCTGTGCGCAAAAATCGTCTGGCTTGTATCATGTTCCAAACAGTTTCTCTTTCCCGTTTCTCTTCTTTTTCTCTCATCTTTTCATTCAATCATGCAGTCTGTGCGCAAAAATCGTCTGGCTTGTATCATGTTCCAAACAGTTTCTCTTTCCCGTTTCTCTTCTTTTTCTCTCATCTTTTCATTCAATTCTTACAAGATTTCCGCTCTTTGTTTCATAAGGTTTTCGAGTGAAGACTTATCAGCGAATAATTTTCTTCAAGATGGTGGTAACTTAGCAAAGAAAGTACAAAATATTGATGGCGATTCTGAGGAAAAGATTGTTTTAATAATATCATCAAAGAATTTGAAAAGGCACGTGTATAACATTCTTTTTTTTGCTGCGTCAACTTACGTAAGCTAAGTACCTAAGACAAGTGTCTCCTCATTCTAATTCCAATTTCATCCGCCATGAACGACACACTACTTAACCCACGCCAAAAATGGTGAGAGAGAGAGAGAGAGGGAGGAAAAAGTGGAGCAGAATAATGCATGGATTGGTTAAAACAATTCTTTTGTTTTTTTTGTTCGGTGCTTAATTGTAAGTTGAACCACGTCATTTCACTTTTCTCTCTCCTCTGCTCTATTATTCTCTTTTACGTACCTATCTACTTTTGTGTGTGCGTGAGCGTGTATAAAAATATAAACGACTCAATACAAAAGAGACGGTGAGGTTTTTAAAAATGCTTTCCCCAAAACCGCCAATACTGCCGCCATCACCCCCCACAACCACGGTATTTATTGGAGCTTCCTCGAAAAAAACAACAATTCAATCACTCTTCCTCCATAAAAGATTATATTTTATGGGCACGCAACAAAACAAACTCTCTATAAAGTTTATACTCATATTACATTGTGTTGCGTGGCCACCCGTGTGCCTGTAAATGAAGGAGAGGAGTGAGCTGGTCGCCAAACGGAAGAAAGAACAAAAGCGGCCCAATTACCACATAAAAATATCAGGCTTATCGGTAAAACTAACACAGCTATTTACTTGGTCGTGACAAGCCATGCTAAATAATCAAGTCGATGCAAACTTCACACCAAAACCCACCAACTTTTTTTTCCTTTCATCTGTGAAAAAACATCCACACACAAAATAAAGTGCAAAGCTCTAAAAAAGTGGCGGTAAGCCATCATACATATACGGGAGGCAAAGAGCTGAAGCAAAATATTCTCGTGCTTCAGTCAATTTTTTTACCCCGCTTGTCTCGCGTAGCTATGCAGCAGTATAATCTAGAGCAACACTAATCTGTGGCAGGTTCTTATGTGTGCGCATAAAAAAGGGTGATGGTTGTGTCTGTATGTGTTGGCGGAGATCAGCAATAAACACGCAAAACTACTTTTTTATTTGATGAGACCATCAAATGTGAAATAATATCCCTTAAATCCTACCATTATTTTTTTCACACTTGCTCCAATAAATAGTGCCTGTATGTGTTGGCGGAGATCAGCAATAAACACGCAAAACTACTTTTTTATTTGATGAGACCATCAAATGTGAAATAATATCCCTTAAATCCTACCATTATTTTTTTTCACACTTGCTCCAATAAATATAATGGCTGCTGTGTGCACAGATGCGGTTGTAGATTTTATTTTTTTTCCACACAAACTCTTTTTCGGAGGAAATAACAAAAACGTTTAGTCGCACGTTTTTATCTCCATTACTTTGCAAGTACACGAGTGACAGACAGGTCAATAATAGATAGGGACTTGTCACCTTCAGAAAAGCCGACATCTTGTTTTTCTTGTTTCAGGCATGATGGTCTCTTCGAAGGAAAAATTTTCTGGGTGCGCAGGAAACAAGATAAAATGCTATCTATATTAATGCCGCCTCCGTCTTTCCATATTTTTCCGCTTCTTTTCTATTTGTGGACACAGAAAAATATGTAGCATATTGGACATGGATCGTCCGAAGGAACAACAAAATGGCTTATCATGAAAATTTTTCTCCTTGTTTCAGCTTATTTTTTTGGCGAAAAAACTTGTTTCGCGTCAATAACGACATTATATCCAATTTTCTGGCAAAAAAAACAAGATGCAAACAGGACGCAAGTGGGTATAGCCAAAGTGTCATCGATAACTTGTGTTCCTGCTCCACACATGGAACGTATCCATAACTTTTCGGGTGTCACTCTGCCCTGCCGTGTCAATAAATTTGTTGGGAGGCGAAAATCGCATAAAAAATATCAAGATTTNACTTTTCGGGTGTCACTCTGCCCTGCCGTGTCAATAAATTTGTTGGGAGGCGAAAATCGCATAAAAAATATCAAGATTTACTTCCACTTCCTTTCAACGTCAAGAAAAAAAACACTTGAAACGAGCCAAACTCACGTAACCAAAGTTGCACACAAGGATACTTTTTTTGTGTCCGTAAAAAAGTAAAATTGAGCACCTGCTTAACTTTTTAGCAACAATAGATCCTATCAAGATCGGAAGGAACACGTATGAGTCATGTGTAAGCAACCAAGAAAATAAAAGGGTATCAGAGCAATAGATCTTCTTTTTTTACTACTTTTTCCTAACAAAAAAGTGCACATACTTTTTTCGTAGAAAGTAAGTTAAGTTAAGCCGTTTTCTCCTCTACTTTTCTCCTCTCCTCTCCTGTGTGGTAATAAAATTGTACTTTTTTTCGCTGGAATGAATGGAATGGAATGGAAAAAAAAGATTTTAATCGGGAATACAATTTGGCGCATTCCGAAAATTGTGTAATGTAATGTAGCCTAATGTAATGTTCGAGAATGAGGTAGCATGGCTCACACAAAACGCATCCTCACTTCGTTTTTTTTCTGTGTTCGGTGAGACACTCACAAATTTTATTCAACATTCATTTTCTAGTTTCACTGTTCCATATATACACACACATACATGTATGCACACTTATACATACTTTAGGTACCATCATTATTACTACATTCGTTACTCCTCCAAGAAACTTTTATTTTCCTGGAGTACTTGTTATATAACTTCTAAAAAAGTTTTTACTTTATGTACCTTATCTTTATATAGTGACCATAAATGGTGGAGAAATGTGTCCGTATTATTCTGGAAGCCTGAATAGGAATAATAATGTAATCTATCGGAGAACATATTTTACTCTCCTTTTTTATCGAGAAAAAAATGCCTCTTATGTATCCAGTCACCACCACCGCGAAAAAAACGAGGTGACTTGACTCCTCTCCATAATTCTGTGGAGTATTCACTATTCTACTATGTAGCGTCACCACTTCCAACCTCCACAGTAAAAAAAACAGGAGCACTACTTGTGAATATGAGAAGATGGTGGTACATGCCTCTTTTATCCCGTATTCATTTTTTTTCGAGATACTTGAGCATCCCACGCAATGCTTTTGAGAGGAACAAGCTGAAAGTCACCGAGAAAAATCGAGGAACAGACTGTGTGTGAGCGCTGTGAAAATATGTATAGGGTTATCAGATGCACAAATACAAGCTTTTTTTTCTTGGATAGGAAAAAGCACATGTAAGTATAAGTACCCGAACAAAAATTTCGGAACACTTGTTATTATTGCTACATATTGGATACATTTTTTTTAAACAAGGGTATCCATAATGCATAAAAAATGTATTAGTAATATTCCTCCGTGTGTCCCTTTTTTATTGGGTGATCGTGTCGTCTTACAATAACACATTTTTTCATGTGCCCTCCTCCTTTATCACAATCACTATCTGGAGAAAGAATCTAGCCACTTTTTCATATATGACCACATCCAGCATCTCTATGTCTGAGTACATTTTGTGCCCTTCTACTTTCTCCTTCGCAAAAACATTTTGCAGAAGACTTTCTCAGAAAAAAAATATCTGGAAGGAAAGTCGAGGAGGAAGAAAAAATGGAGCAACTATTCTCATCACATCTCAACACACTTTTTCTCCCTTCTCACATGTGTGTATAGTGAGAGTGTGTGTGTGTGCTCCAGTCTTTTGGATAATAGTGATGCGAGTTAGTCATGCATAAGGTTTCACGCAACCAATGTAAAAACCCATTTTCATTGAACACTCCAAGAAAGAGGAATAAGTTGGCGACGTTATTACCCTGACTGTTTTTTTGTCGCCGCCACGCTAGAAAATGTCGGAGGACACAAAAAAGGAATATTTTCTTTCCTTAACGTTCCTCTTTTTTTTTGGTGATGATGATCACATCGTGTGATGATAACCACTATATTCCATATTCCTATTTATTACCCAGTCGTTTTTGGGACAAAAAGAACACATGAAGCCAAAAAAGGAAGAACATTTTTTTCATCCTGGTTTTCGCAAGCTTGCCTTTTGTGTGAATGCATTCTGAGAAACGAAATACCAAGGATGATGGTCTATGCTCCTTTTATTTTCCTGCAACTTTATTTTTGTACATTGAATGGAAGAAAAGGGAAACCCCATTCTGGTTCTGCAGGTATATACATTATAAAAAATCTCTGCGAAAAAAATAATAATGTTTCTCACTCAAAGAAAACCGAGCCTCCTTTTTACATTAGGGAAACGAGGTGGTGATATGATGCCACCAAAACATTCACATTTACGCATACAAGCTTATCATGTATTTTATTTTTTTGGTTGGAAGTTGGAACAAATTCGCTAAACTATACCACGAAGAAAAGGAAAAGGAGTGAATGCAAGTGAATAAAGTACACCTACCCCTTATCCCAGTATTATTTGTTGGAGTAAACGATAGGCTAAAAGATTATTATTACGAGCAAGCTTTTTCCCATCATTAAGGAGACCATCAGCACCACCACCGACAAAAAATAAATACCTCCATAATCATAATGGGAAATAAAGCACATTACATTGAATACAACTACCTCGGCTCATGCGATCGTGTTTTGTCAGCCACAATGATAACGACGTAAAAGAAGGGCCGCCCTACAAACATATTTTCTGTGTAGTTTTGTGTGTGCAAAAAAAAATCGAGTTAAGAGATGATAAGATAAACGTCCAAGATCAGAGAACAAACCCAGAACAGAAAACATTGCGTCTTCGGAAGGAAAACTCAGTTATGGATTTTTACTGACCCCTTTCTTACCACACACACACATGTTTATATTTCTACAAGAGAAAGCTTCAAGAAAGATGATGATGGTGGTGGCATAGTGGTTGTGATCATGATCAATTTATTTTTTTGGAGGTGATCAAAATACACTTTCATGTACTACCCCTTTTCCCTTCTTCTATTGGTGTGTCCATAATACTGATCGAAGTAAAGTCGTAGTATTTGTGGCGGTGTGGAGGTATTATTGGAGATTCATAAAAATTCCTTTTTGTTGTTATTCAATAAAGTTGATGTTACACCACACACACATACACATCTCAGCCGGAGGAAATAAAAAAGGAGCTACAGGCAGCCACATAGGTTTCGGTGCAGACATGAAAGAAAATTTCCGATATTGTTTCCTCCTCTCACATCATCATCATCAGTGATGATGATCATCATAAAAATTCTTTCTACTTTCTCCTTCTTTCCATGTGTGTGTAGTATTGCATGCCAGTTTTTTATTTTTCGATAAGCAAGGGGAAAAGCGAAAGAATGTAACAAGTACGAACAAATGTGGAGACGATTATCAACAGAGGAAAACTTTTGTTTTTTTGGGATCAAATGAAAGAAAAAAGGAAAATGACTTCATTGCATGATCATGATTTTTAGGTAAGGACAAGTGCTCCCAACAAAAATGTTGTTACACTTATACACATTTATGTTAATGGAAGGAAAACAAGATCCATTCAATTACGGAGCATGCATATTATTATTACTGGAATAGTTTTTCTCTTAAATTTTCTTCCACCAAGAGCCATCCAGAATTATGGTAACTTTTTTATGGGTTTATTTTGGACACAAAAAAGGGAATTTTTTTCCTGAAAACAAAGTTACAATCATAATAATATTGACGTTGGAATATATATATATTTTAGCTGGGAAAAGTAAAAATTGTGCACATCCCCACAAGTGCAATAAGAACCAACAAATCATTGGTAAAGTGGTGCTCTCTAAGTGACAACTCGTTATAATGTCACGGTCGGTAATAAACCATTTATATTCTTTTACACACACACACACAACTTTTTTATATACAAAATAGATCCACTTAGAGAAAGAGTGTATATTTCTTTCTGGGAAGAACCGCCAAGCACTCGCGACAACACCACCACGAAATGAATATCATCTCGTGCCTTCCCTCCAAGAGGCACACACCAATCAAGTGGCACACGAAAAACAAACAAAGAGACACGAGAGAGGCAGGGAAAATGCTCCAGAAAAAAATGTAAAGTGTCAACTTTTTTCCTTAAAAGACAATATATTTCCTTTTCTTGGTATTAAAAAATAACTTGTCTTGAGAGACTCGCACAAATAACATACATTTCTTTTTGTCTACTTTCCAAACTTCTCCTTTTGTCTTTTGAATTTCTGTACGGAGAAAAAAACAGTGGAGCGTTTTATTATACGCTCTTCGAGACACAAACTCTTTAAACTTATTTTCGGAGTGTCGTAACCAGAAAACAAAGAAAGACAAAATATCAGTCGCTGTTGATAGGCTGCTTCCGCGAAAACAAACACTCTAGCAAAATACATATATAATAGTATATATACGTGTGTGTACATATTTTTACAACGAGATAAGCATTTTACTAAGAGAAGAGCTCAATGCTCCAAAAAATATTTTTTTTTGGCAATGGAGTAATAATGACAATGTCGCATTTGTTGTTCAGCTTTCTTGGCATTTAAAAATAGCGGAAGAGGAAGACGAGGCAAAGATGGAGATATCAGTGAAGAAAAGTAAATGGAAAATTTTTTACGCTGTCTGGATAAGCATATTTTTCTCTCACTTTGCGCAACACCAGTAAAAAACACACAAGTTTATTGGATGTACAACTCCGACCCACAAAAAATATATGTGTGTGGGAGAAAAGGAGAAGTATCCACTTGAGTTTTTTGTGTAAGTGCAGATCCGTTTTATTGCTGACTTATCGTCCTCCAAAAAAATAAAAATAAAATAAGAAAGTGGTGGAGAGACACAAAGTCACTTTTTCTCCTTCTCTCTTGAAATCCATATCCGCCCCGAAACAAAAAATCTAACTAGTGTCAAGTTTCAAGTTTGGTTTTTTCTTTCAAGAGTCAGTCTTCTCTGATCATGATATCTATCTATTTACGTAGACAATTTTTTGGAGATACATATGTATAGGTTATTAGGAATGGCGGGAGGGAAACAAGAACCGACGGGAAAAGATGAAGGATAACAAGAAGCTTTTTTTTGTGCAACAAAAAATCACAACAAAAAAGAACGGAATTTTATTTTTATATAAAAAATGTTTCTCCGAAAACTTTTCTCGGAGCAACTTTCCTGTCCCATCTTATCCTTTTCATTCACACCAAGAATGGATGTGCAGTTTCTACTGACAGTCTCGGATCGTTTCCAGGAAAAATCCCGTTTACTTCATCTATGTCGAAGAATGAAACTTATGAAGCGAAAGATGATGATGAAAAGTTTACCAGAAGAAGAAAAAACCGTTACTTCAAAAAGTATATCAAATTTTTTTTAACATGATAAGCTCTGCTCAAAAAATGAATTTTTATGAATTACAGCTCCCTCCACAAACTAACTTTTTTAAATTGGTAACTTTACTTTCCCTTCACTTTTCCTCATTGGCACCAGCCAACGGATAACCATATTTTTGGAGCATTGATGTCTTCATTCAGAATATTTTTGGGGCAACAAATAACAATGCGCCAAGTAAGTCTAATAAAGTTAAAGACACACACACAAGCCTAACAAACAACTCCGTACATGTATGTATGTAAGTGTATATGGGTTATGCATGAGAGTATGTTATTACTATTATGATTACTATTATTGTGGCTTTCACTTCCAGGAAGTTACAACTAACTTGACTTTCCCTGTGGTTTTTTTGCTTCTGCTCCACAAAAGAAAAAAAACTGTGACTTCTGTGCTGAGAGAGATGCATACATATTACATATTAGAACATTTTGTTCACAGCGGCTGTTTACTTTTCCGAGTCGTCGAGTGAGCCATTCTCTTTTTCAACTTTCAACTCACTCTCATGTCAGTAGAGAGAAAAACAAATATACATGTGTGCACATATATGTACCTATGTTCATGTGTGCATATAGATATCTGTAAGGTTTGTTTTATTATGATGGGAAAAACGGCAACATACCATCGACAACAGGAAAACCAAACCAAACGAGTATACATATTTTCTCCGTTGTGTAACAATTCTTCCTCCGCCACCGCTTTTCAGTTAGACTGGAAGGACGAGAGGACACCGACCGGCAATACTATGAAGATGGAGACGGAGAAGAAGAAAAATAACCGGAATAATTTTTTGCACAAGCACACACTCCCGCAATATAATTTATTAGATCTGTCTTCATATTTTGTTTTCCGTGTGTATAGAATCGATCCTTTTTTGTTTCAGAGGAAAACGTTTTTTTTTTCTACAAAAAAGCTGAAGCTTACAAGAAGTTATATCTACATTGCTCCAAAGGAAAATGAAATCGCACACACACATACTACATACTTTCAAGAATGAAGAAATTGGAGGAAAGGAAGAATGGAGGAAAAGGAACGATTGAGTCACTACTTTTTGGTATGTGGTTCCTTGTGTGAGAGGGAAGAGATCAGCCAAAAAATACAGATAAGCATTTTTGTTGTTCTCCAAGAACAAATAATATCAAATTTTGTCGTCATTTTTGTCTATCAAAGAAATTTTTGTAAAGCTTGTATGCGGAACGGGCGAGCAGTATCTTCTTGCTCATGTGTGTGTTTGTGTGCTGATGACATTACGACCTTATTTTTCCTTGTAATATCGACAAAATGAATACATACAAATATGCGAAGCCAGCTTGAAAAAAACCCGTAGTAGTACAAAACCCGCGGTTTTGTGTGCAGAACAAAAAAAGGATGCTTGCTCGCCTTCTTTTATTTACATACACCAATTGTTATGAATGGTGGATGGATAATAATCGTATTATTATGAAAAACAACGACTCATTTCGCGTACCGGACCACTGCGGCGCACTTATTGCTTTGTGTGCTCATTACTCCATTGTGTGCGCTTGAAGTCAGGAAATCGTATTTGTATTTGTAAATGTGTTTATACATATCAATAGACCAGATAAGCTTTAGGGAATGCGAAAATATCAAAGGGAAATATATAATTTTATGCCTGGTGCTGATGATGATGATGGTGATGAACATGAGGTCCATGTTGGTGAGGAATGTATCCATTCGGAATGGGAATCCCACTGGGATTGTGGATCGGACAAGGTGGAGGGACATAATCCAAATATTCCGGATGGTAATATGGAGCAGTGTAATCCATACTACTGCCGCAGCCCTACTCTTTTATATTTCCTCCGAAAACAGAGTTGGTGAAAGTGGAAGTGTGTGCGTTCTTCTGGTTTATGTTTCGCGATGGTGGTGGTGTGGTGGTCGTGACAGCGGCGGAATTATGAGGAGGCTGTTTGCAGAATTTATTATGCCGACAAGGATGATATCGCGGATGCTGATGAAGAGTGCGGTGATGCAGGAGTCGTTCCTCGCGGAGTGGGAAACGAGGAACAAAGTTGAACTCAATCATTCACACCACTAATTAAAACAGGCACGACGAAACCAACTGATTAGCATATTCGGAGAAAATATCCTCTCCCAGTTTCCCGCACACACTTCAAAAAATTGTTGTACATGACACGGGAAGTTATTCTTGAGAGAGAGAGAGAGAGAGGAGAAGAGAGAGAGAGAAAGTGAGAGGAAGAGGAAATCTCTTTTTATATTACTTTCTCCTGCACTAAAAAATATTATATGTTGCGTGTGCTTCTGCAAACAATATTATCGGGGGGCTTATCACCACCATACGTAGTATTCTTTGATTAGATGATTATACGTATATCCTGAGGGAATTATTTTTTGGTGGAGGATTATTATTATTATTATCTTCTGATCATGGATTATTTACACAGACACAGAAATGATGACCGCATTTTTTAGGGAAGCTATATTTTCCAAGATAAGCACAATTACACTAGATTTTGATGGGAGACACTAGATTTTTATTTCAGGGTAATCTTCATTGTAACACTTTTCAGTATGTCTGTTTGGTGCACCGTCGCTTAACAAATTATGCACGCAGAGAGAATCTAGGGCATATTACTTATGCTGTAATGGATGTGTGTATATCGCCTCGAAAGGTGAGTATCATCTCGCAAGCAATGAAAGTGACAGCACATTTTTCGTTCTTAATTTCTCGATTTCACTTGATTCCAAGAAACGAACATCTCTTGTCGCACCAAAAAATCAAATTTCAATTAGAGATGCCCCACTCTGCACAACGAGGCCCTTTTGCGTGCTTTATTCTAGCCTCGACATTCCACAAAATTTGTAATGAAATATGGACACATTGGGAAAACGGAGAAAGTCTCACACTAGTATACCTGTATATAAATATATAGCAAACAAAATTATATTATGTATGCACTATTTTTGTGGACACAATTTTTCTCCTTTCCCTTTTTCTTCTTCACACACACATACACACAAAAAGGAAGAAATGTAGGTGTGCGCCCAGTGGCTTTGTCGTTTGGTGACAGTTGTTGTGCCCAAAACGATTAATAATAATCCAATAATCAATGCTGCAGCAGAGCGGCACACCAGCGCAGCACTTGAGTAAATGTAATCTGATATGATGTCGCACCAAACTACCACAGCATCAGCAGGCAGAAAAAGTGAGCAAGCGAGCAACAAACACACACACAAGAGGAACCATGTGGTAGTGGTGGTGTGTGCGCTGATGTGGAACAAGTGATGAAGATGATGATGTTTTAATAATACATTTTTTCCGTTCCTCTTCACATTACATACTTTCACTCGGCCGTAAAACTCCTCCGTTTAATCTAACAACACGATCGGAATTTTTTTTGGATGTGTGATCAAGAGAAAATAATAATAATCATGTTGTGTCTACAATTTTTGTTTCGTGTCGCAAGCACATTCTTTTCTTACAAAAAATAACACGCTTTTTTTCTCTGGATGATAACCATGAACGAAAAATAAGTGGGGCTAATAATACTTAAAATTTATTCGGAACAATGCAGCAGTGCAGATGGAAGATAACCCAATTAGATTCTGTGAAAAACTAGATATAAAAAATTTCCTCCACTAGTGTCGGCAACAGAGTAGTCTTATCTATTATGCGTTGGTAACCCTGTGTGTTATTTTTTTTACCGGAGTAGTGGTGCACTAAAATACTTCACACTTAAATGACATCAACTTTTAAGTATGAAATGGAGCAAACATGCTTATCATATGATGATCCTTTTCTGAGCAAATCGATGAAAATTTCTTCGGTATTCTTAATTCATTCTGGGCAAAAATTACGCTTTTATTTATGCACACAACAAACTAACGTGATAATACTTCTCTCTCTCTCTCGTTGCAACATACGAATTTTCAGAGCCACCACTTGTGCCCTCAAAAATAATACGGTGTTCCTGTTGCAGTTGCAGGGAAAAACAAGGTTGCATTCGCACCAGCTCCAATAAAACAATTCACATATATGTTTCTCACTCTCGTTTCAGGTTAGCCTGGTGTAGCATGTAGCCATAATATTCCTCTTTTTGATTTCCAACGAGTGCAGAGAAGAGCAGCAGACTCAAGTTAAGTAACACAAGTCAGAATGTGTGTGGTACTCGTCTGAAAGAGAATATTATTTTTTTCATGGTGGTTTGCTGATGGTGGTAGAATTCCAGTGGATATATGGAACAGAATTTCGCGCACACAAGTACACAGCACCAAAGATCTGGATGGACTGAAGTGGGAAAAACGGAGAACACAGTAGAACACAACCAAGAAATGAAGAGGAACAAATGAAAAGCGTACTATGATCCTGGTTACATAAGGAACAAACCAGGACCAAAATGCATCCACATTCACGGAGCAGACCACCTCGAATCATCAACACAATATTTCAGAGGAAAACGGTGCTTTACTACAGTATTCCTTCATAAAATAGCGTGTGCACGGTTATCTTCAGGAGGAAACAAGTAAAAGTAGTGGAGGAAGAGTTATCGTATGTTTTTCAAGGGAGACACAAGTGGGATGGATGCAAAAGCACCTCCATAAAAAACTTTCCTTTTGGAATTGGTGAAAGCAGGGTACAATGTGTGTTTGTGTATGCGTCTATATTATCCTGCGTTGTATGTGTATGCACAAAAAATTCATTCTTGGTGATTGGATCACATAATACAATCCTTCTCTTTTACGGAGAAAGTTGCTCAAAGCTTATGCTCCTGCTCCAAACTGCTGTGCTCTCAGTGATGATGATGATGATCTGGATGCTCTCTGTGTTTGCCCGCTAAAGTATGGTGGCTGTCGTGTTCTTTTGGTGCAACCGTTTTTTTTTAAATCAGACCACCCATGTTTCAGAGAAAGGTCTCGCCACTATGCTGTGCGATGCACGAGAGCAATATCTTAGCCACGTTATATTATTATTGAAGCTCAGACGGTGGTGTGAGCACCAGTCAGACCCATTTTCAAGAGGAAAAGCACCAACAATAAAATAACGGAGGAAAAGCTACCATCAACGACAAACACACACATGCACACACGTATTACTTTGCCCATTACATAGAAGAGACATACAATGTAAACCGTAGTAAAATAAACTTTTTTCCAACTATACACCGAACATACTAATTTGTTAGCTGTACAAATCTTATCGAAGAAGAACTGGAGACTTTTCTTTAGTGCAGGAAAAAAATACGAAACTCCTTCACGCATGTTCCTCCGCGCATCACACAAAATATAGGAAACTGAACGGCCTCGGCTCTTCTCTCTCTCCCATTTCTCAAGTACATGACGTGTTCTCCTCTTATTTTTTCGCTGGATTTTCCCTCAATGAAAATCTCGCTCTGGAGTTGAGCGCTGCTGGGAAAATAAGAGTTGCTCCATATACAAAAAATTGATAAGCGCACCACTTGCTTTTCTGCAACGTAGAGGAATGTGTGTGTGTGTGTGTGAGTGGGGGGTATGTTCCGGTATAAAAAAATAGTCGCAGTGTTTGTTTCCCATTGTACCACGGATATTACGTCTCGAAAATTTTTACTCTCTCTCTCTCTCTCTCTCATGGATGCACGTTTTATTTTCCAGCATGGCTTATCATTTATATGCATCTTGAGAAAAATTTTTGTTTTACACAGGACATTTTTTTCAGCAGCATCATGGTAGTAGAGCGTCAGCAGACCAAAAGAAAAAGTTTTTTTGGTGCGCTCCATTTATTAGTATTAATGTTATTATTGGTGAAAAAAGGGAGCCCTGCCGCTTGCTCCATACAACCTTTCTCTTAACTGTGAACAGGAAGAAGAGAAGTTGTTTGTATTCTTCTCAATTTTCCCATCTCCTATATTTTTCCATCTTCCGACAAGCCAGCCAATCGTGTGAGTCTGTGCGTAGATGTAAAAAGGCTGGGAAAATATTGGGAACGAGGAAACTCGAGTAACACACGACTGTGCGGCGGATGGCTCGCTCCACTATTTTTTCTTCTGTGATATAAAAAAAATTACTACACGTTGCTTCATACATTCTCCTATTTTTTTCAGAGCACAGTTGTCCGTCGTCCTGTGGTTTTGTCCTGTAATTGCTGTTGTTGTTGTTGCATATATATGCACACATTTTGTGAGAAGAAGAAAAAAAGGGGAAAAAGTACTCTGAAATTATATATTCTTTTTTAACTTCTGGCATGTGGTAATATATACCCTTGTCTTGAAACAAGTTTTTTTGTCCCGAGATATTTCCTTCTTTTTCCCCAGTATTTTTCATCGTCTATTTTGTGATGGTGGTGGAGAGAAAAAAGTTTGTCGATAAGGAGCACACTCATCAAGGAAGTCATACCTACCTCGAGTGCCAGCAAAATTATACATATTCAATTTCTTCTTCGTTTTTTCGTTTCCTTTCATTTTGTTGTCTCCAAAAACTTTTGCGATAAGAGACGATATGCGACCTTAAAAACCATAATATTCTATTTAGCTTCTAAAAGCACCGAACTTATTTTTTTGTTTCGACCTTCAATGAAGAGGAATTTAGGAGAGTGGTGCTTAACAAAAACGTGGCAGGACCATTCGTTTTTTTTTCTATAAAGGACTTAAAAACAAATTGTATCCTAGGTTTTATCTTTTCTTACGGTCTCTTCTGTGGTTATCTTTTTGTTGAGAAAGAATGAGTTTTCTATTAGAATGTCATCTGCCAGATTGTTTTTTATGCAGGTTCATTATTTTTTTGTGGAGGCTCACCAGCTAGGAAAAGTGTCCTGTACTCATACCCAGTCGTTTTCTTCTTACCAGAGTGAGAATAAAATAATGGTAGCTATCTAGTTAGAAAACGACAAGAAAATCCTGGCTAATGGTGGAGCTAAATCACTGCACACACGTAACCGAATATATATGGATGTATGCAATGATTCGCACACAAAACAAAAGATTGGGAGAAGATAAGGGTTATTATCTGTACATTCTTATGCGAGACAAGGATGGTGACACTGACACACATTTTTTATTCCTTTTCTTTGTGTTTATTACGCGAGTTTTTTTTTTTGTTGCTGTTGTTTTGCTTCTTTTATTTTCTAGAGCATTAATAGTACATAGAATAAAGTAGAAGAAGAAATTGAGGGAACAAAATGTACATGAAGCGGATAATACAAGCGAGAGGTAAGGTAAAATGGATGATGCATACTTACCTGGAAAAACGGTTGTGACAAGACGAAC
>JAHZNF010000977.1:0-11936 GCA_027744215.1 Troglopedetes dispersus
GTGTATAATGAAGTACAAAGTTTATAAGACTGCTGGATTTGGTTCTTACATCCCACAAACATTTCAACAGTTTTTCACAAATCATCATAAACAAATCTTGATTTATGTTGACAAGAATGAAGAAATGGCTATTTAATACCTTATTTATTTATACTGTCTATTTTCCAAGTGATTGCTGACCATTGAAAATACTCAAATTCGAAATACATAAATTTTATTCTCGACTCTTGACAAGGCTGAACCAAGTAATAAAAAATTGTCTGCTTTAATGTGGCAAGTGGTTGTAACTTTCTGAAAAAAATATAAAGTGACTGATTCTTGCTTGAAAGTTAATTCACGCTTGGCGTTCAGATTCAATCTTTTTTTTGCCTTATGTGTTGTCATTGTCAGTAGGATTTTCTAAACCAGAGCCGTAGGATACTCACGCTAAATCTTTGGAACAAGGATAGCATGTTCTTGAAATTTAAAATGCATTTTAGATGTTTAATTAAACCTTGAATGGTTTTGGAAATATTCATCGTAACCTGACCTAAACTCTCATAAAGACACTGGAAAATAGTACCACACTCATATATAAATTTTAGGTGTGTATAATGAAGTACAAAGTTTATAAGACTGCTGGATTTGGTTCTTACATCCCACAAACATTTCAACAGTTTTTCACAAATCATCATAAACAAATCTTGATTTATGTTGACAAGAATGAAGAAATGGCTATTTAATACCTTATTTATTTATACTGTCTATTTTCCAAGTGATTGCTGACCATTGAAAATACTCAAATTCGAAATACATAAATTTTATTCTCGACTCTTGACAAGGCTGAACCAAGTAATAAAAAATTGTCTGCTTTAATGTGGCAAGTGGTTGTAACTTTCTGAAAAAAATATAAAGTGACTGATTCTTGCTTGAAAGTTAATTCACGCTTGGCGTTCAGATTCAATCTTTTTTTTGCCTTATGTGTTGTCATTGTCAGTAGGATTTTCTAAACCAGAGCCGTAGGATACTCACGCTAAATCTTTGGAACAAGGATAGCATGTTCTTGAAATTTAAAATGCATTTTAGATGTTTAATTAAACCTTGAATGGTTTTGGAAATATTCATCGTAACCTGACCTAAACTCTCATAAAGACACTGGAAAATAGTACCACACTCATATATAAATTTTAGGTGTGTATAATGAAGTACAAAGTTTATAAGACTGCTGGATTTGGTTCTTACATCCCACAAACATTTCAACAGTTTTTCACAAATCATCATAAACAAATCTTGATTTATGTTGACAAGAATGAATATTTTCCAAGTGATTGCTGACCATTGAAAATACTCAAATTCGAAATACATAAATTTTATTCTCGACTCTTGACAAGGCTGAACCAAGTAATAAAAAATTGTCTGCTTTAAAAAAGAGATAGTCCTGGGAACCACTTCTCCATCTTTGTGCCTTGCGTTTACTGTGGTAAATTGAGACAGAAGTATTACGGAGAAGAAAATAAGATTAACAGAAGATTGCATTTTTACCCACTGTGATATTAATTTATGGTTTAAGAATTAGGATTTCTGCAGCAAAACCTACCTGCACTATTTTCACGGGAAAAGTCAGGCTTAAAAATTTACTTACTTCGTCATTAGTGCATACCTACCTTACATTTAGTGGTCAATGTTCCTTTTGAATGTCATTGCCATGCCGTGTGTGTGTGTACAATATGTTCACGTCGAGTTAAAGGGTCGGAGGACATCTCGGATATTCTGGAAATTTCACACGATCTCAACATTCTCAACCTTCATCGTTTGGTGCTTACGACTGACACGTATCCAATAACTCAAATGACTACTTACATGTAAATTTATATTCAAGCTGCCTTAAAGGAATGGTCAGCCAAACCAGAATTTTATTGAGCACTGTTTTTTTTCTTTCTTGAACTGGCTGACTGGGAGAGGGTTTGTTCAGATTTTATTATGGGAAAAACGTCTTCGTAGGTACAGTTTGCCAAAGGCAAAAAGCATAAGTATGTTGTAGATAAGGATCAATCGCAAATTTTCGCGTAATTCTGTGAATTATTTAACTACTGCCATTTTCGTTATGTTTACAGCTGAGTAAATTCCTAGCTTTATTAGATTGGCTTTGCGAATGCAACAGTCAGTTTTTATTTGCTACTGAAAACTACATGTGTATGTTTTTGTTGTTACGTGCGAGCTCACAACAGTTTGCCGTGATCTGGGTAAGTGGACATATCTTCCCAGATAAAAGGAGAATAATTCTCCGCAATTTAATGGTGAGCAGAGATTGGCACTACAGACAAAGTAAAAGGCTAATTATATATGTAAAGTTGATGATAGTTGATACGACTTTATGATTATTATTATTTTTAAGAATCGTCCTTCTTGAATACATACAGTTAATATGAGACATTGCTGCCATTGTGAAGAACATGCGTGCAGTATATTATCACGAAATGATAAGAATCTATGCTGCGAGCTCCTGGGAGCATTTGAGCGTGGAAAGAAATTAAAAGCTTCTATGTGATAAACTACTACTATGACTGCTTCAAGATAAATATATAATTGTCGTCGTAATTTTTTCATAAAGTGCAGTAAAAGTGTTTGCATTACACGCTCTGGTGGTCAAGAAGCCCAACAATAGTAAAAATGATGGATGGTGCTCGTTTTGGCACCGCTTTGAGAAAACCTTTTTTCAAAGTTGGACCTTGACTCTGTATATTTAGGAATATGTAGGCTTATGCGCTTTGGTTGACTTTTGTGCGAAAATGTTGAAAAAAACAAGAACGACAAATTCATGTCTTATTTACTCAGCGATCATCAATCTCGCGAAAAGTGTAAATGTAAATGTGCTTTTCGCGTTTCTTGTCATTTTATATGACAAGGGACTCTGTTGAAAGCATTCAGCTTTTGAGTAGAAGCCATAATGTCGTGTCAGGATTCACTCACTTCTGTGCGATCTCCATTTTGTCAACAGACTAGTCTCTGAACAAATAAACTGTCAATGATTCAACGTAGACAGGTTGACGGCGAGTTTATCAACTCCGCTGAGAATTAAAGATCAGCGGTTGCAAAGGGAAATGATGATGTTGACGGTGAAGCAAACTCTGAAGAAACAGGAATGTTAGGACAGCATTATCTTTGTATAAAAACAGTTTGACAGAGTCTTACGGAAATACTCAAGCTCCCATTCATCCAGCTTGGAGTGAACTTACTACATACAACCTGAAATTCCGAAAATACATGTATGAGTACCTAACCTATGGAATGTGACTTCTGAAAGTTTTCGGTTCTGCTTTGTTCGATGACTCATAGATCGGTCAGGGGCAAGAGTAAGGATGAATACCACATGTGATTGTGAAAAGGGAAGAATGGAAATTGCGCACTTTTTTTTACTTTGCTGTAGGTATCCAGTAAAGAGTAAAAAGTCGGATGCTGACAAACTCATAGAACTTTCTGCATCTGAAATAAACGTATATAATATGCATACAAAATATGTCCCCTGAGAGAGCTTCATCCTTTTTCTGCTTTTGACAACTGCTGATTTCCATCCTGTCAAGGAAGAATCAAGTATTAAAATTTTGAACAGAGACAGAAGTCCCGTCAACTGCAAAATTGAAATGTGTTTTTTTTGTATTCGTCAAATGTCAAAATGATGAGACAAGAAAATGGAACAAAAAAGCATAAATGGATGAATCAAATGTATGAAAAGCACAACAGCAGAAAGGGCTTAGAGCAACTTATGAATTTGTTCTGGTTTTTTGTTTTTTTCTAATGTTACCACTCCATTCATATTCCAACTCATTGCGCGACAAGGGCATAAGCGGATGACAAACTACTGAGTTCCTAACAAGTTTCTCGACTACACATTGCTGAGTTCTCCATAAATGGACAAAAATGAAAGTTGCTAGATTTGAATAAGTGAAACCTTGCGAAATTGCCTTCTGGATTTTCACTATTGTTTGGGACCAAGAGGAAAGGAAAAACTCATGGGAAAACTGAACCATTCCTTGCTAACATTTTCCACAGCTTTCCGTTCTGTTCAGTATGAGGAAACCTGGTCTAATTTGACTTCACCCGATGAAATTCGTACGCCATTTGCGGCCAGTTTTTATTGATCTTGTAATTAAGGCGCGGAGTAGAGGATGTTGTGAAAGAAAAGGACTTGAAATTTTCGACCGTTGGCACTGCTGTCTTTTGTTGATCCGGTTATTCAACCGAGTTTTCTCGACCAGTCATCGCCTAATGTTTACGTGCCAGCGTAATCAGGAGGGAAGAGTCACGTTAGTGAATTTTGTTTAAAGCAACAGATGTTCGCAATAGTTTCACACAGGTGTACAAAATCAGCACAAAGTGTTCACACAAGCAATAAAATGCACATATTTGAGTTATATGTGCACCAAAATGAGTTTGTTTGCACATTCAGGCATACCTGCATTGGATTGGGAGAGAACTCTAACGTGTGGCAAAATTTTGGGCATACGATTTTCATAAAAATTGATGGGCTCCACACTGTTTGTATTTTACGCATATTTTGTGGCAGATATTTGCAAGTTCGCCTTAGAGCAATGTAGTTTAATGAATTCTAAAACATACGAACTGGTCGTTCTTGAAATTTTTCATTATTTGAGTACACTTCTCGAATACAATCATGGTTGTGTCATTGTGACACAGATTTTGAAAAAAAACGTCTTTCTGTGCTACTATTTCAGCTGGTAATGATATAGCTAACTATTTTTTGTACAAGTTCGTGCTTTACCTATTTGCAGAGTAGCACTACACTTTTCTATTTCACTATTTTACTAGCAAAAATATTAAGAGCTGTGGCTATTAATGCGATGGTATGTAGCTGTAAGTAGGCACTCACAGTCTCTACTCAAGAGTACCCTATAATCAGATACATTTTTATCGGTACTCCGAGATTTTTTATTGCTTTTATACGCATAGCAAAGTTTTGTTTACAAATGTCTTACTGGCTTTTTAAAAATATTATTACGCTCAGAAAATGAATGGGAGAATGTTGTTCAGATGAATGAGTGACTGACTCGTTATTATTACTGCATATTATGCCAAGTTTCTTTTTTGATTGATGCAATCTAACAAAAATATTACGAGCGATGCGCTACCACATTTTATGCACAGTTTACTACAAAGTGTTACATTTTATAAAAGCATGTGTATGCGTGACGATACTTAAGGGTCGCTTATCTATCATGCTAATTACTGTGATTGTCATGAGTGATACCCTACCTGACACGAATGAATCTTTTCATCAGTCCTTCTTCATCATCACATGTAGTCAAAGGGCATATGTGAGTATGTAATGTAGATATGATGTGCGCATACAAAAGAATATTTTTTAAAATTTATTTTGTAAAAGATAATTTTTAGAAGAAAAAAAAACAAAAAGCACGTTTGCGTCTGACGAGCGAATGTAATAGATTCGAACAAAGTAACAAAAAGAATAGAAATGACACCAGTAACGTTTCTAAAAAAAACAACATTATGCAATTGTCTAAAAAAACATTCCAACATTTTTTGTTTATCTTTTCTTCATTTGACCAATTTAGTATTCGTGTCAGTCTTTGGTCAATCAAGGGAACTACAGACACAGTTTACAAATAAGCAGGAGAATGCATAATTAATTATTCACTGCCACCAAAATGCTGTCGGTGGATGTCACAGGATGACGGATGGGAAATGTATAGAGTCCATTGAGTTGCTTACAGGATTTTAAATTAAAAAAAGATATAATGCCGCCTCGATTTTTATTTGCTCTTTCAGACTTGTCATAATGGGATAATGAAAACGTTTACCAAAAACAGGATGACGTCCTGTTATAAACCGAGCACATCCCTTATTCCACTCAATCGACCGCTTGTTACCTGCTTTTAACAATGACAAAAGTCTGTAATTGTGTGCTGATTAGATTGTGCATTAGCATCTTGTTTGTTTCCATTGTGGTACAGTACAGATCCGTTAATAAACCTCTCGAGAACACATAAATTAAAGGGGAAATGAGTACATGGTTTTATTTTTGTTTCTCGGATTCATAGGAGGAAGAGGATGGAGGTGATGTCAAACATTGAATTTAATAAAAACCTTTTGCAAATATAATTTATTGCCAGGCAGTACATTTCTTGATACAGTAAATGCAGTATTCACCGTACAACAGCTCATCTATGCCGCTACAAGTGCGTGAGGAGAGGAAATCTCCACTCATAATTCCCTTATATTTTAAGGTTCACAATAATATACCGATATATAAATGGGCCCAGTCTTGGCACATTCTCATATCGAATTCTGCTCAAAATATATTGGCTCCGTCAATCACTATTTTATGTTCAGCAAACCAAAAAGAACGAAAAGAAAACATTTTTTTAGACTAACCAGACGAAAGAAATTAATCTACGAATATGTATGAAACCCATTCTCATCGTGGACATCCTCTCAAGTTCTTTGCACTCGGACCCAAAAATTTGCGGAAGAGTCTAATGATGAAAATTGAATTTAATGATGCTGCATACGCACAATTTCTGATAAGGGCTGACTATGTCGTAACTTTTAAAAAAATCGTATTTACGCGTGTTGAAATGACTTTCTAACATTGAAGCACACATTACTTATCCTCCAAGTACCACATGAAATACTACTACATTGTTGTTGTAGCTGCTTCTGCGAGTGAACGACTTTTAACATCGCTGATATAATTTTTATCGCTCACTCAATTCGCCGTCCGGATGACGAGCATTGCTTGCTCTATCATTTAGTTAAATTGCTCAGTCATTTAAATTCACACTTAAGAAGTTAAACTCCACAAGAAGCCTTTTAAAGAGGAATTAAGCACACTATGATTTATTCTATCTTTGAATCAATCCTGTTTTCTTCTACAGTGCTTTTTTTCTGCGGGCGCTCAGACGAGTATAATATTCCATATTAAAAAAACCTCCACATCGTTCACAAAAGGCATCCTGTCCCATCGTGAAAACCCTTTGTGAAAAAATTCAATTCATTTTGCACAAAACGTGCATGTGTGGATTAGTGTGCTCATGTAAAATGCTTACAGTCTTATGGCGATTAAAGCGAATGACATGTGGAGTTTACTGTTCATTTTTATTATTGTGCTTTAATAGCTTTGTTGAGAGTTTGTCATTAAGTCTTCATTACGCAATTATCAGTTGCATTGTTCTGGCCAGGGATGGACGCAAATTTCAGAAAATATGCTCGAATGAAAAGTGGTCTTGCGGTAACTTCGGCCAGAACAGCAACCAGTGCGAGTGATTATGGTGTTTCGTTTGCGTCAAAATTACAAAATAACCGGGCGTTCTGCTACTTTTTGGTAGACAGTATAGACACTGCTGACGTAGTATTGAATTGATGAGTTGAGGACTATCGGATTAAAAAATTCTTGAAACGCCGAAGAATTATGGGAAGATGCAAAGCTGTGCTTTACTAGATCACGGCGCGGCGGCAGGAAAGCTCGTTTTACAAAAAAAAACTCTTGAAAGCTTTCCGCCAATTTTTTACAGCTATGAACCAATTTCAATTCAATTGTTATTCGAGCATTTGCCGTGCACAATGCAATGAGAAAATACATGATTGAGTTTAGTCTAGTCTTCTAGACGCATTGATGTACCCTCTCTTTTGTAATATACGCGCGCGGGTGCTCATTACGACTTTGCAATTCCACATTTTTTTAGTCGAGTACGGATACTTTGAAAAAAATACAAAAATGTACAATGCACTTTCTTGTTAGTTGCACACAGTCAAGAAGACTGAAAGGAAATGACTAATGATGTGAGTTGAGCAAACGAGCATACCTACTCCACTTCAAAATCTACTTTTAACCGAGAGAGCTCTTTCGCAAAACAAAGAGTGTGCTTTTAGCAACGTACAAAAAGGCACTTGTTTATTCTTCCCACATATCGGCTGGTTGCAAAAATAGCAAAACTTACAAATACAAAAGGACTCGTTGTATTTGAGTAAAATAGTAGTAACGAGTTACATAAACAAAGTTAAAACTAAATTTTGAGAAATTGCTTATAGTGTGCTGTGCACATAAGAGATCAAGGAAGCATTTATCTGGTAAATCTTTGGTTTAATAATTTACAACTGTAATAGCTACTCGTTTATTGAATGTTTAAGTAATCTAACAAGAAAGGTGTTGTTCTTACAAAATAAATGTTAAGAAGAGCACGAAAGATTTTGAGATGGACACGGGCAGTCGAGTTTGCTTGTGTACATGCGAAAAGATCCAACTCCAGTTGTCTAAAACATGAAGATGACCTTTTTACGCTACATCTACGCTATCACTTGTGCGAGCGATTTTGGCTAAGTAGAGAGTAGAATTTTTACTACACACAACTATTAGTGTTTTTTTTTCATTTCCAAAGAAATCAAAATGCGCATCGCATGGTGCAGCGAATCAATAAATATTCCGTCAAGAATGTGTATACGAATTCGTATTCAACGAAGCAAAAACGACCTGAACAGAAATATTGAATGCTCGAGCGATTACATAAATTTCACGAATTGCATGAATTCACTCACTCACACAACGCAGACATTATTTATTCATGAATCATCATCACACGCACTGCAAGCCCATCATGGTACATTATTTAAATGAATTTAAAAAGGGCTAAAAAATATGGCTTGAGTTTTTTGTCGAAAGCTGAAAGGTGACGTGAAATAAGTTGCGTAATGCAAGAAAACAGTAAAGCATAACCTACACACCACTGCTGCGACAGCGAAGAGGTGTGCTGCGTAGATGGCTACACGCATAATAACAATAACAATAGAAAAGGAACACCTTACTTACATGAACACAACATCACAATGCGAATAGAAGAGCAGCTTATCATTTCCCTTTTTTGTAAGTATGAAATGTCGAGGCACATGGCCCAAATTATTACCCTTCCGCTTCAAAAGCATTCCAAGAAGGAACGGTGAAGAAGAGGATGGCTGTTATGTACCCGTATTATGATGCATGAGAAAGAGTTAAAATGTAGCAGTAGTCCATTTATCTCTCTCACACGAATAAAGGAAGACAGCTTGGCTCACACCAACATGCTCTATGCAAGGAAAAAACGGAGACAAGAAGACGAATTTTAAGTAGAAGAAGAAGCGGTGCATAAAGGTGGCATTAATTTCATTATTACCATCTTGTCACAGAGTATCGCCTCCCTTCTTGATTATCATTATCTTTCCTCATCATCATCACATCGTATTCTTCATTTTAATGCGATCCTCCACGACGAAGCCAAGTGAGTGCCATGATTATGAATTTCGTCTCCTTTATACTTCAACTTCAGCTGACTACACGCAAATGTCTATAGTAGTTGAGGTTTTTTTCATTCTGCAAGATGTACTTTTTCTTGACAAGAAATGAAACATGACATTTCAAGAGCTCACGGTTTCTCCGTGTGTGTCGGGCATTAGCATTAAGAATTCTGAGGGATATTACATTTATTTTTTATTATTACTATCATGTGACGGGAGAGCATTAATGGAGCACACTCTACACACTGTACCGCCACACCAAACACACCTGAAGTAACTATAGAAGAAGGAAAAATATTACGCCCTTTCTTCGACACAAGAGTAAAAATGCCTCAATGAAATATGTTATGCTGGGCTCATAAAAGCCAGCAAAGTTTCCCGTTTATTTTTGTCAAAGTATAAAGCTATTCCTTCACAGCTTCTTAATAAACTTCATTTATGGAATGGATTAGTCACTGATATGACATCTAAAAAGAAGATACAATTTTATGTTAATGTACCTATCCAACACAGGCACCACTGTACACAACCGAAAGAACACGTCAACTGAAGTTATGACAGTTTATTCAAACTTTGTAATTCTTGGCGTAAAATGTAGCTGACATTTCCCACTCTTCTAATCCATTCATATCCTTATAAATGAGTTGGAAATAAAGCAAAGAAAAGAGACTTGGAAAAGGGGGAGGGAAGTACGCAAGATTCTTACACGAGATTACAAGATGACAACGAGATTGCTTACATGAAGAAGTGAACATGAATTTTGTGTTAGATTCCTTCATTTTCCGTCTGTCACCCTCATTCACTGTGTATAATAATATTTTTCCCTCCGAAATTACTATAAATAAACCCAAAAGATGAATCATAATGTGGTAATGCAATTATCTTCCAAAAAAACCAAAGGAAGTTTGAAACCTGCGGCAAATGAATGCAATGCGACTCAACCAAGAAGATTTTTTCCCCGCAAAATACCAATGATGAGAGTATTATCAAAAAACAAAGATTGATTTTGTATTACATACAACAACTTTATTTACATTTCTATGAAATATGATGAAGTTCATATCAGGGCATCCTTGATAAACAAAGAAAAGCTTGAAAAGTTTTTCGTCGTACGTGATGGGTTGATTTGATATTAGGGAGGACTCGTGTGATCCTACGGTACACTGAAATTCCAGTGAATTCTCAATGGTGAAGACTGAAAAAGGGAACTAAGCGGAGCGAAAAATGTTTTTTAGGGAGGAAGAATGAGTCAGCTCGATCTGTACACATACATCACAGCTTGCTGTCTTCCTTTTGATATATTATTATGAAAGTGTAGCACATCGAATCTGCAACACAAGACTCAACATGGCAAACAATAGGACCAACTCCAGTTCCACGACTTCTTATAATATCTTGCTCCACACAACCACTAAGTGTTTCTGATGTCATATAAGAGAGCATTTCATGAAATATTTTTTGTCGACAAAAAAAACTAAAGAAATGGGAAGGGAATGCAATGCAACTGCATTAAGAAGTGCAGTAAAGTGCTAAGCTGTAAGCTAAACAACTGTTTCCATAAACTTTTTGTCATGTTTCTTGCTCGTTCTGATGTCATACCAAGAAGTATACGAGAAGGAAATGAAACGTTTCATCAACTCGGCTACGAAATCCACACAAAACAACCACTCTCTCTCCCCAACCGAAAATGGGACCGTTTTTTTATTTGTAAAATCATATTATAAACGATGATGACGTTGTATGTAGGAGATATATGGAGGGATGGTAGTATGGTGGTTGTATTCGGTGTGGGAAAAAAGTAGGGAGATGAGATAAAGTTCACTTCGAATGAAAAAAAGAAAATAAAGAATGAAGAGCTCTGAAGATGAAACTGAAAAAAAAAAACATAATAAATTGTAGTGAAGAAATATACAACACCCGAATAGTGCCTGTAAGTTCATGAGGGACGTTTTGAGGATACCAATGTTGTGTATACGTTTTATTATTGTACATTTTACTTCTTATTCAGTGCCATAAATACAATGGTCGATTTGGCAATGGAGGAGATAAGGGTGGATATCGAACCCAAAAATAATACAAGCACAGCACAAAAATATAATGACGAGGGAAAAAAACGAAAAGTCAAAGATGGAAGAAAATATAATTCACTTTCACTGAATTGTATGCGTAGGTTTTTTATATCGCATGCATTTAATTCCATTATAAAGATAATGAAAGCATTATTACTGGCTTGTGCTATCTTACCGAACATTATTTATGTGACACGGTGACATAAGATAAGATGGAGTCAATGATCCAAAAATACATACTTAATTTCGCACCCCTCAAAGAGTGTGTTTAAAGGGCTGCACCGCAAGAAATACGAAATACTCTGCATTATGAAGTATTTGTGTCAATTATTTTTTTCCTCTTTGAAAGTTACGACATGCTCAAGAATTTTAATATTGGTATTTGAATACAAAAAAAACAGGACAGTATAAAGAAAATTATCCGAATCATTTTAAGCTAGCCCCAAAAATCAGCTCTGATTTTCTTTCTACAAACATTGATTTTCATCTTCGCGTCACAGCTGCATTTCAAAATTAAAGATTTATGCCACAGGTAAGTACAAGACAAGCAAAATTCACAAATTAAGGCTTGCGATAATTGTGACC
>JAHZNF010000978.1:0-14160 GCA_027744215.1 Troglopedetes dispersus
TACTGTCGAAGTTTCAACAGTTAAATCCATGCATGTTTCCTATTTTAATTTAGGTGATTTAATAGCATTAATTTGTCACTTTCAGATATTCAGGTTATACGTCGTTCAAAAAGAAGGAAGATAAGTAGCAGGAACCTGACTCACGATGAGAATAGAAACTCTGAAGCTTCTGAAGGTAAGTACAATAATGCATTTAGCAGAGCAAAATTAAGCAAATTAATCACTCAATCATTAATCGTGCAAGAAATAAATACATGGAGTGAAAATTATTTAAATAGAAGCTGTGTAAAAATGATTGTATCTGTATCTTATAGACTTACCCATCAAAAGGCGCCGAAAGTATACCCCATGCGAGGAGAGAAAGTTAGACCCGCAAATGTTGAAGAAAATACCTCCAGAATGGAGAGAAAGAACTGTGGTGGAAGGAGGTCCCACGTTGGAAGATTTTCTCTCCAAACCAATATCCCAGATTATGGAACATCGTTGTGAGGTTGACTCCTGCAATGCTCATTTCATCACTGCAACGGAGCTCGAGAAGCACTCCAGGTTACATGGAACCTTCCACTGTAATTTTTGTGATCACGAGGAAAACTACGCCCCAAATCTTGCCGTTCATGAAGGCACATGTCACGCTGATTCCCCCACAGCAAAAGCTGCTACTACACGTAATAAAGCCAGAAAGAAGTGTCCTCGCTGCCTGGAAAAGTTTCCTGGTCTAACCTTGGTCGAATTCATTGCCCATCACGTGGAAGATCACTTGGGATACGAAATGCCGATTGCAGTCCACTGCCCGGTTTGTCGTCAGCGATTCTTCCACTCAAATCACTCCCGTTTTAGCAGACAACTCCTGGTCAAACATCTACTTCAAGTCCATGACGTCTCGGGGATGGATCCCTCCAAAGTTGTGGCGTGTCCAGATTGCACATTCCCGGTGAATTTTAAATGCCAGAGTCGTCTCACGGAACACAAGCGGAAAGTTCACGTGGAAAACACATTCACATGTGAGGAGCCGGAGTGTGCTGGACGGAGGTTTACGTCAATCCTCGCACATATAGCTGTTTCGCACGCAGGTCTTCCAAAATACTTTCCCTTTCCTTGCCCTCAACCAGGATGCCAGATAAGGTGCGTATCCCAGAACATGCTGACAAATCACACCAGACAAGAACATCCGGAAAAATGTAGGGACAAGGGTGCTTTCAAATGTGACCAGTGTCCCGATTCATATCCATCCCGGTATCGATTGGAAAGGCACAGATTATCTCATGGACCTGGAAATAGTAAGCAACACATGTTTAGGTTCCGGTGTTCTCACTGTCCCAGTGTGATATATCATTACCACAAATTTGAAGCTCATCTAAAAAAAGTGCATAATCTCGTCTTGGATGACTCAACCTTTGAAGCTTCAATGGTCGAGAAATATCTCCGGAAAGCTACTTCAGAATGCCCGAAGGAAAGGTTGCAGCGGAGACAAACTCGGAAGCCCCAAACACTTCCATGTACACATGAATCCTGCACGTGGACTTTATCCAATGAGTCAGAACTCGAAAATCATATCAAACACCATGGCTCATTTTCTTGTCAATTTTGCCCACAACAATTTAATTACGCTATTGACCTTGCGCTACACGAGCATCAGGAGCATTCCAACTCTACTTTTGATTCGAAAGGCAAACCAACTTATTCGTGTCCGCGTTGTAGCTCCAGTGATGATAAGAAAGGATACCTGCAGCAACAGGTTTATGTGAGACACTTTTTGGATGAGCACCTATCTCTTCCATGGGCAAACCAGGTGTGTTCTGTATGCTCCAAGGGTGCCGTCATCATAGCTCCGGATGAGACTTCCACAAGACTGAAATTCAACGCAAGAAAAACCGAGCATTTCCAAATTTTTCATGACGTTTCCAAGATGGACCCTGACCAGATTGCACGCTGTGATGAGTGCCCCGCCTACTTCAGAAAAATTCGGCAACTGCATGACCACAAGGGTGAGATCCACGGTGCCATGAAAGAGCCACGTTGCCTGGAATGTGATAAGAAATTTGAGAGCATGGAATGGCTCCAGCGACACTTGCAAAATAAACATGACGGTGACTTATCCATGCTCCCGATTCTCTGCAAAAAACCTGAATGTTCTTGGAGATTTCCGACAGCTGCAGCTATGGAGGTGCATTGCTTATACCATCATGCCGAGTCGGGCCCGCTGGCCAAGTCAGAACCTCATCATGTCTGTGAAACGTGTGGGAAGACGTTCACTCGGAACGGTTTGATTGCTCACCGAAGGGCCCACCTAAATCCGACAAAAAATGTTCCTGAGATCCACACTTGCCAGGTCTGCGAATTTAAAACTCCGATGAAGGAGAAGTTCAAGCGTCACCTTCAAACTCACGATCCTGAGAAGATTTCTAAATTCTTCCTGTGCTCTGAGTGTGGCAAAAAATTTTATACGAAATATGAGATAACAGCTCACACGAAAAGGATGCACACTGAAGTTAAAGTTCGAAAACCGAAAATACGCAAACGGAAGCAGGCCAAAGTCACACCAAAAACCCGGAAGAGGAAGAAGACAAAGGTGGAGAGCGATGTGCTACCAGATCCAGGACCTGCGTCTGATGAGAGGATAAATTTCATTAATGACCAACCTGACTTTGAATTTATTGTAAACTAGAATTCATGTTTGACATAAAAAAATTTTTGTGTAACTTTTGTTTTTGTTTCATTTCATAAAATGGTTGGTTAAGCTGCATAGATATGATTTGACATGTTTCCGATATGTACACTTGAGACTTATACATATTTTACCTTACCTAAGCAATAATGTATTTTTCATTGTTTTTTGTATTCAAAATATCGTTTTTTCTTGTATTTACAGATAAGCCATAAAAGCCTAATAAGACGTTATATGGCCTATTGGCCTATTATAGACATAACATCCTCCATGCATTGTGTTACTGAGCATTCCTTTTTTTGTAGAGAGATGCGAGAGTGACGGAGTGGGAAAAGTTTAGCCATTTTATTTGCAAATTATGTAAATGCATCATATTCTCGGCAGCGTGTGCCGCATGATATATTGCGCTGCTCTGGGAGCACACATCTCTTTTCCGCGTCTCTTATCATTTTTTTTTCTTCTCAACCGTTTGATTTCGCATACCCACTGAATTTAAACAAAAAAAACATTTCTCTCTCCACAACTGAGTGGATACAATACAAAAAAGGCCACACCAGCTTTTTTCGGTACTTGATCCCATTTTTTCTTCTCCTTTTTCTTCTCAAAATTACATTTTTTAAAAAACAAGGAACTCTTGTAGTATTTTGAATTATACTCCTGCTCAACATCGTAAATCCTAATGTCATTCATAAAATAAACTCTCGACAAGCGAATTTGAAATAATTAAAGTCATAAAAAAACTCCCCAAGAAAATAGAACAAAAAGATCTCTTCTTTTTCAAAGAGGCACATTCGACGAAACATTTTTTTACGGGCAAAATATTTATATACTAAAATGCATTTATCTTTGTTTCTGGAGGAGTTCTAGATAACCTCTTTCCTCCCCCCCCAAAAAAAATGTTTTTTTGTCTCAACCCAGCTTATGAATACAAAAACACTAAAAGTGTGCAAAACACCATGAAAGTAGAAAAAGCATCTCATGTCACTTCCGAAACAGCTAAGGAGACGGAGTGGAACGTTACGTAACGTGCCCTTTTTTTCCTTGATGGAGATGAACGTTTCATTTGGGAATTAAAAAGGGGTAAAAAAATATTTTTCCTTGTTGCTCTCTGATATCAAAGAGCTATGCATGGAGCCTAAAGAGAATTTAATAAGTTGATGACTAGATGAACTCTCCAGATTAATGAATAGCCTGAAAACCACGTCAAAATTCCGAAATGATAATCCATTACACAATTTTACCATAACTTCTACAATTTCCTTAGTAGTAGTCTAGTCTGATAATCACTATATGATTTGATAAGCTGAAAAAATATTTTTCCCTATCCAGCATAGCATAGAACCACCATTATCACAGTAGAAGAATGGACATATAAAGTTATGATTTTTTATATTTGAAAAAAAAAATTCTCTTCTGCATCCCCGCTCGCGTTCCGCACGGCACAGGCACAAACTCTTGTTCCGTTTCCTCGGTCAAAAAGGCAGGAAGTAGGAAAGGGAGCACAAGAAGCAGCAGCAGTATAGTCGCATGGCACGGCTGCACCAGGAAAACTTTGTGTGATACAAAGTTTTTTTTTCAGGAGAGGATTCCCCCATGTGATGCTTAAACGTTCTGAACAAGAGCAAGATACAGGATCGTTATTACGCACATTACACTATTTTTTAAGTATATAACTATGATAAGCCTTTATGCTCCTCCATCACATATCGTAGTAGAGCACAGATTGAAAGAGGAAAAATGGAGATTGGGTAGGGGCAGATATATACCCCATTCATATTTTTTTTCCTCTTCTGTGCTGCCGCTGCAGAATCAGCATCCATCCACCACCACCAAAAAAAAGCTTCTTTCCCATGTGTCGGAAATCCCAAGCCTAAACTAAAGCTTTATTTTGGATGAATAGTTAAAAAAAACATAGAAACGCAGAGCAGAGCCTTTTTTTACGGGGAAGAAGAAGTCCTCCTCCTGAAAATACATAAAAGCTGCTTTTTCCTACACAAAACTTCACATTTTTAGGTAAAAAAAAAAAGACTTGTTCGCTTCTCCTTCTTCTTCTCTTCTCCGCAGCGAAAAAAAGCAAAGAAGTAAAGTACGCGTAAAAGAGTCTTCTTCCTCTGAGATCAGCTTTTTCATTGAAGGAAAAAAAACTGGAGGAGAAGAGAGCGAGATGCTCATTGTGTGTGTGTCTTTTCAGGAATGCCTGCTTAGTAGTAGTAGTAAAAATGGGAGAATAGGGAAGGAAAAAATTTTCTCCTTGTTTTTTCTCTCGATGAAGATGTGAGCCTGGTTGTAGTAAGTAACAAGGCCTGATGATGAGAGTGTGTGCGTATTTTTTTTTTGGAAGAAAAAAAATGTGTTCCAGCCTGCTACATTTTGTGTCAGTCGTAGGGTTCCCCTCTTCTAGGCAGGATCACAATCAAGCCCAGCTCGAGTCCGATAGATAACCCTCTTTTTTTCCTGGCTCTCTTTTCTTCATGTGCACATGTATCTCATCAAATATCTGCGTCATAACAATAGCCAGAAAATAAAATAACAAAAAATATATATCTATTCTCAAACACAAAAAAAGGGGACACATGTACACACACATGTGTGTACGCATAGTAGAGACATATTTCATCTAATGTGTCCTGATTCCATATTTGTGAGAGTATCTACCCAGGTATAATCATTTATACTTTAGTGTGCCCCAACGACGTAAATAAATGTGTGGAGCAAACGACGTGATTTTATATAATTTCCCTTGTCCCTTCTCTCTTCTTTGTTGTGTGTGTGTGTGTTTTATTGAGTAATATTTTTCGTTTCTACTAAAAACTTATACCTACACATTTTTTTTTCCTTCACAAGCCTTCATCCCCCTCTCTCACTGAGAAAGAGGAGAGCTCAACCAAAAAGCGACCGACGAAAATGATCGGATCATTCAACTTTTTTCTCTTGTGCACACACACAAAATATATTATATTGCCCATCACATCACCATCAAACGTAACCCAAACCTAAACTACACATCTCTTCTAGGTATAGGTGATCTCCTATTCAGATTCTTGTCTCTTATTTTTGATGGAATCGAAAACTAGAAAAAAATGGTGATGCTCAGGCTCAGATAATATTACGCATTCTATTTATTTGTGTTCCTCCTGGTGTCCCCTTTCCTCTTCCCACAGACAAAAAAAAACGAACCTCATACATACATATATTTTTTTGTCGTTTGCTAAGTAATACATTACAAGCGTGTTGCCTCTGTGTCTGCTTTTTCGAGTGAGGGGTGAACATATATTTTTTTGGTGAAACAACATCATAGAAGAGAGAGAGAAGGGTCTCATCTCAACAACGGAAAAACACAACACGTTCATACATATTATTTAGATAGACAAACTTTTGAGCTAGAAATATATTTTTTGTATGTATTTTATGTACATAAGATTATATATCTATGCACATACATCACCCTGTGATTTTTTTTTCAAACGAGCATTATTGTCTAAAAACCTGGAGAAACTTTTTTTGTTGGAGTGGAGAAGGGTGTTCACTGTTCACTGTAGAGAAATATCATAGAAGTAATGTGTGAAGATGAGCGAGCATTGTGAGAGAGTGCATCCCTTGTTTCGTCGTAAAGCTCCCATTTTTTTATCAGCCATGATGATGAGCATTGAGTCTCATTTCTGGTTGCGTAGTAGTTGTTGATGGTCCTCGTCGGCTCCTCCATTATTGACAGTTCTGCTTCCATTCCTGGAGGAACGCTCTTGTTTTGGCGTGCCTGTCGAGAAAACTAAAATAATACGTGAGAGCGTTTTTTTTCTTCTCCACTCATCTGTGGAAGAAGAGGGTCAGCTAAAAACATAGCTCTTCTCTTCGCTGAGTGCGTTGTTGTGTATTTTGATTTTTTTTTCTTGGCGTCTCTCCATAATAATCTTTGTGTGTGGAGAAGTTTTGACAAACTGCTTTGCATGTCGAACCATCATAAATAAATTTTCCAGATAAATATATAAAACCAAGAACAATATTGCTTTTTTTGTGGGGAGGACAAGGGCAAAGTGCCAACTTATCAAGTGAACTGTGCTGGAAAGTGTCACTTGCAATTACTCAAACAAAAAAAAGATAAAATAGATTGTCTCATGAGTAGAATAAACGAAAAAAAAGTGAGTTATCCATTGTGACTGTGGATTTTTTTAAAATTAATGCTGCTTCAGTATAGTAGAGACTTCCAATAATTAATCTTGTGAAATAATTGTGTGAATTATGGTGTACGAACACGTTTCCTAATCGAAAGACAAAATTCACTTTGTGATTGTGGCAAGTAAAAAGGATACATCTAAAAAGAGGCGGAAATCGTATTATCTGAGCTCACTCAGATAAAGTATGAATCCTACTCGGAAGCACTTTTCCCGGCAAAAAAAGGTAATGAAGACAGTAATTTCCTTAATTAGAGGATATAAATTTTTTTAAGCAAAAATACATATATATGTTGTGTGGGTAGCAGCTCCACATCTCTGTGAAGAATATTAATTTTTATGATAAGTAACTCATAAAGTCATATTATCATATTGTATGGCACAAAGTCAAAACTGAAGGTGACACTTTATTTAACTTTGTATGAGATTTTTCGAAGAATTCCAAAAACCTGTCCTTATGATTCCATCTCCTCTAATGTGTCATTTGCATACATATATGCAAATAGATTTTTCCCTTTTTAGCTCGCACCACCTTTGAAAAAAATATTTTGATTCATATCAGCTCACAATCTTTTCCTTCATCTCTGCAGGTATCCATGAACCAAACATGGTTCAGAAAAAAAAACATCTAAAAAAGCACGCAACTAAATTTTCGTAGAATAGAAAGAGAAAATGCTATTCACGTCATTTTCTCCAGATAAAATTTATGCACTCCCATAATTTTCCAGTTTAATAGGAGCATTCATAAGTGAACTCTCTCTGGCTATAAATACCTTTTTGTAGGTAGAAAAAACCTCAACACCCACAAAAACCCGAGCATTAAAATTAATGTGATTACATTTTTCTTTTCCGGTGCAAATTAGTCTCTCCAGCTTCCCTTTTCTGAAATACATGAAAAAATATTTTCGGAGAAAAAAAACCAGTTCTTTTCGAAGCATAGAAAGGAGGTAGTAGGATGGTTGATGATAACCTTTTTTGTGCTTCTTCAATACTGCATTTCATTTTCTCTCTCTCTCTCTTCCCACCTGAAATAAAAAACAGACATGGAGAGAAGAAGTGTTGTCAGGCAAGAACGAGGAGAAAACGACAAAAGGCAATAAAAACGGGAAAGAAGGAGGCTGCAACACGAGCGAACATGACTAGCTTGATTAAAACCAAGAAAGCCGAGAAAAAAGGGTTGAAAATATACTTTCTCTCTCAAACTTCTTCCTCTGCTTCAGTTCTATTTTTTCGAAAAAAAAAATTATGTGCACATACACATACACACACGTAATGTGCTGAGCAATAATAATACATTTCATGTTTTTTGGCACAACCATCAAGTCATGTGTGCTCTCTACCCATTGTGAAGATATTTTTCCTGGAAGAGAACTGAACTGAGAAAAAAAACTGTTGAATCGTTTGAAATTAACGTCTGCCTTTTCTCAACTCTCTCTCTCATTTCTTAGAAGAAAATTTGTTACTTTTTTACATGAGATATTTGTAACCCAAAAAAATGTATGTATTAATGATTGTGAAGATATTTTTCCTGGAAGAGAACTGAACTGAGAAAAAAAACTGTTGAATCGTTTGAAATTAACGTCTGCCTTTTCTCAACTCTCTCTCTCGAAACACTAATACACTTCTCCGCTCCCACAAAACATATAACCAATTCTTCTTTAATATTATGGTACTCTACCCATATTTAGCAGGAAAAATTGCTTCTTTTTTTCGAGCAGTTCTTCTTAAATGGTTGCTTGTGTGCATTTTGTTTTGTTCCGGAGGATATTAAAAAAAGACTCCCATTATTTGGAACAAGCCCCATTCATTCAAAACAAAGGGATTCCATCCTTTTTTGGTTTCTTTGTTGTTCCAAAGAGAAAAAAAAATTTTGTGGGAGAAGCAAAGGCATAACGTTACTTTTTGCCAGGTTTTTTTTAATGTTGGTGTAATCTGTTTCTTTTTTGCACACATTTGTTCTGCACAAATCGACTGGCATTTCTTTGTGGTTTTGTGTGTTTTTATAAGAAAACGATGAGAAAACGGAGCAACCGTTTTTTTACACTCATCAACAAACATTCACTGTGTTTTAAGGAAAAACCTCCAGAGTTTTTTTCTCCTTTCATCATCATTTATCCTTAATTGCGCACGAGGTAAAATGGACACCCATTATCGCAAAGGATTATCATTAAAAATCCCTCTTCTCTTCTCCTTCAGGATAATTTTCGTTCTCATATGAGCACTGCCATTAGTGGAAATGACCTCGTTGTCTGTGGAAATACTTATAAAAAAGGGCTTTCACTTTCCTGTCATTGTGAAAACCACAATTTAGCTTAGATTGCTGCTCATTTGTCAGCTTCTAAAAATTTATATACATGCATACATATTTTTTTCCCTCTTGATGGATCAAAATAAATTAGATAAGGTGAAAAGATGATGACATATCTTCACTCACCCGCATTACTTATGTCTCTCTCGAGTGTTTTCCCACACCACCACAGATCCAAAATATATATTTCTGGTGCAAATTTTCTCTTCAAATGTATACACGTGTGTACATTTTCACGGAGATGGGAAAACCACAGAAAATTTTAATTTTGTTTCCGCCTCCACCAAAAAAATAAAGGATAAGCTTCATTCTAAAAAATACCAAGGGGAAGAGAGAGAGAAAGAGCTTTTTCCTTTTGTTTTATTTCCTGGTGAAAATGGTGATCCCTATATTCCTTTTGTTTTCTGTTAGGATGGAATAGACAGAATGGAGAAGAAGGCGAAATGATGTGAAATGAAAATGTTCACCTTTTCCCCCAGAGTTTACATATTATTATTATCTGTTGAGTCGTGACCCTCCCATTGGGAGACAACTCACTCACTTTATCTTCACACTTGAATGTTTACTGCCACAAGAACATAGTACACATACTCTTCAGCTTTTCGCCTCAACAAGAAAACTTCTCTGTCTCTCACTAAAAAAGAAGATGTGATGTGTTGCAATGCAAACAATGTTTCCTCCTTATGATTATTTTTATTGTTGTGTGTGTGTTGTTCTCCTCTCCTTCTTCCTCCTCTGCGAAAAAGGCTCACTTTCGTATTCACCAGTGGTCCTTGAGTGCGCCAAAAGAAGAGCAAGATTGTGTGCATAATGTATTCATACGATAGAGGGAAAATCACCCGAAGAAAGTGAAGAAGAAAAAATATAATACTCAACTACTATGCTCTCGTCTCTCCACACTTTATATATACCAATCTTGTTAGAACTTCCCTGATGGCTCCATAACAAATCCATGAGATGAAGAGAAAAATATAAAGGGACGCGTTTGAGAAGAAAAAAAATCTTACTTTTTCACACACATACGTAAGTATACATATATGTAGACACAAATGCACATGTAGAAAAAAAGCATAGTAGTCAAATCACAAAGGGAACTCTTTTTTTTCTTCTCGAACGTGCATTGTAAATGTAAGTGTGCGAAGTGGATTTTTTTTCCAGTCAACTACGCCTACTGCACATGAATACGTAATAATAAAAAAAGACGAAAAGGAATTGCTGGGAAATGTGCGAAAAAAAGGGTTTCCCTTTTTTTCCTTTATTTATCACACAATCCTCATTTTCTCTTCTTTTGTGTTTCAGTTTCACACACACACACACAAAACACAAGAAAAAATCTAATGTTGTTTTTTTTTTCTTAGAAGAAAATTTGTTACTTTTTTACATGAGATATTTGTAACCCAAAAAAATGTATGTATTAATGATTGTGAAGAAGAGTAAGAGAAAAAAACTTAAACTAAAGCGAGAAGTTTTATTTTTTTTCCTCAAACAACATGGTCCTTCGTCTCATCATCACTCTTTTTATGTGTCAGTCACGCTGCCAGCTCACACTTTATTAGGAAGAGAAAAAATAGAGACAAAAAGTTTGTGCTGCATTTTCTCCAACTCTTCTCGTCGTGGCCACTCATTCCGAAAGAAAATTACGTTTGGGTTGTGCATCTTCATTTTTTTCTTGTAATGTGTGCAACTACTGTGCACATTTACACCCGACCATTTTTTTTCTTTCTTTCATTTGCATCTAATATTCTCGCCCAAAAAATTGTCTCGGTCTTGTCTGTACCACAGTCGTCGAGGAAGAGAGTGAAAAAAAGGACAAGAAAATGAAAAAAAAAATCTGCTTCATTTTTTTTCTTACCTCTTTTTATGCCTTCCTGACTAAATATTAAGTCTGAGCGAAAAAGAAGGCGAGAAAATAAAAGCGAGAAAATGCGCTTGAGCTATTTTATTTTTTTTTTCTTCTAATGTGTGTGTAAAGTGTGCTGCATGAAATCCGAGAAAAATATTTTTTTCTTTCTCGGGGAAGACTGATCGTCGCGTCGTTTATTGATGTGGAAAAATGTCCAAGTGAAATTGACACACAGGAAGAAGACGAAGAGGAAAGACGGGAAAGGAATGCAGTGGAACACTGCTCTATTTTTGGAGCGAGGAACAGGAGCAATAAAAAATATCCTGAATGATCTCCATTATTTCCCCGTCTTATTTTTTTTCTTCTCCTTTTCCCCTGGAATTTTTCTCTGCACATATATGTATATTTCTATGTGAAAGGAGCACAATCGACTACTAATTGCTCAACGGTCTTCTTCACAACTTGAAAAATGAATGAGACAAAAAAAATGAGGAAAAAAGGATTACGGAAGGCAAGAAAATAGATGGATTGGACTCTGATGACTCTTCTACACACTGACGAGGCAAGATGATGATGCAGCATAGTGCACCACAGCAGCAGCAGCAGCAATACTCTCTTCATAAAGTATGGAAGAATGATCCCAGAAGAAGGAGGAAAAAATATTTCCTGTCCATTCTTGACTGATACTAATACATTTTTCCGCAGCTTATAGCTTAGTTCAGCTCTTTCTAAAGCATTTTCTTCTTCTTTTTGCTCAAACTTTTATTGAGGAAAAAAATTCACCAAGATACGTACATATGCACAGACAAGGTGCGCATAATATGGATAAGAAGAAGGGGGAAAATTATTCCGAAACACTGCTTGCTCTCGCTGCGTTGCACACCACTGCAACCATCCGATAACCAGCCTTGTCTTCCAACCTCCTTCTTTCCATTTATCAAGCACTTGTTTGTTTCCTTTTTGTCTTCTCTTCTCTTGCTCGAGTGTATATTTGTGTGTGGAAATAGAAAAGTGGATGGATGGAGGTCTAGGTAAGCAATCTTCTGTGTGAAATATAAATAAAGACAGGAAATAAAAAAAACGCACCCTATTTGCTTCACGCGAAAAAGGAGAGAGGATGTACATCCATAATAACTTATTTATTTTAGCCGCACTTCCGATAAACAAAACAAAAACATAATTAGTGATGCCACGCTTAATTGTATATGTGTGAAGAGACATTTATTTAGATTGGGATGACGTGCGTATTTATTATCTTTCTTGTTTTTGATGAATTCAATCCAGGCATTTATCAAAAAGGTAAATAAAATAACAGAGAGAGAAGAGAAAAGAACTGCGGATGGTTGTGCGGCGAAGCTCGTGTTGAATATTACGTACTGTAAAATGTGATTCACAACGAAATTTTGTGCAGAAAGAAGAGGATACAAAATTGGATGTGAGGTGGAGCAAGCAAACTCAAAATATTTTTGTGTTGTAAACTTTTTTGTAAAAAATATTACGTATCTTGGATAATGTTGAAGCTCCGCTTGGAGAATGGGGATGGTGACAGGTATGAAGCGAGAGGAAAACAGTGATTTGTCTCTCCACACCTCATTCTTTTGTTCGATAATGCTTGTTTTGCTCCAGAACCCCACACTACATAGATATACAGCAGTATTTCCTCTTTTAAATCCTCTCCTCTGCCTCAGCCTCAGCTGCAAAAAAAACTACTGAGCCATTTTTTCCTTGTATCAACATAAAACAGCGCTTTCCAGCAAGACATTAATAAACTGCACTGAATTTTTTTTGTTGATCTTTCGCTTTAAAAAAGTCTCTGTTTTTTTCCTGGATAAAGAAAAGATATGGAAAGGTACATAATAAAAGACAAAGTTGTATAAATATAGTGAACATATATGTACCCCAAAGTCGATAAGAGTACGACAACCCATATTTTATGAGAAAAGTATACAAAAAAAAATTTTCTTCAGACTTTTTTTATCACAAGAAGTTGAGCGCATCATGCATTGCATACACAGCCATACATCATCATTATTGTGCAATCATGATCAACTCACCTTGTAAATACTCCTCCGCATACCAAAAAAAAATTTCTACGGAGAAGTTTGTCAGCTCACATTTTTTTGTCTTTGGTTGCTTCATTTTGAACTTTTTGTAATGTGGCAACCAAGCCAAGAAAGAATCGCTTTAAATGTTGTTGAAAAAAATTCTTCTTTCTTGAGCTCATCGACTCATCACTACCATTCATTAAGTCCTTTTTACTGCGATTTCTTTCAATAGAAAGTTCTGTAGCCAAGAAAAAATATTTTTTTTTGTGAATGGGATCACGCATCCTATAATTACATGCTTATCACTCCTCTTTCTTTGAACTTTCATCCTTCATTAAACGCTCGTGAGAATATAAGCTCAACATAGAAAAAATGAGCATGTGAGCGTTCAATGCTTTCCAGGTGATGATAAGGATTTTTTATCTTGCTGTAATGGCCTTATCATTTTTTTGCGACACAACTTGCAGTGTGTGTGAAAACTGCTGTGATTTTTGGAGCATCCTGCTTGAAATTTTTTTTTTCTCTTATTTTTTTGGGAAAAAAGACAGGAGGAAGTTTGAGGTAAAAAGAATAAATTTTCGATTATGTGAATGCAATTACCCAGTTTAGCTCATTTACTCTGATGAATCCAATTTCCAAACGGAACTTCCAAGGTCCAGTAATTACTACGGGGTTCTACTATGATGATTACAATGTGTTCACACACCGACTTTAGGCTCAGATGCTTATTTCACACAGAAAGAGAAAATGTCTATATATCTGTCCGGATTGTCGTCATTATCATAAAAGCGTGGCATGAGGTTCAGCACCCATGCCGAGCTTATCATTATATATCCTCTCATGTTTTGTTACTTACACACTCTTGTAAATTTTTGTGAGAACTTTTCCCCAAAAACGATAATGCCTTTTCGCATTATTAAAACTCTGTGAAAATTCCTATTATTATTTTGTGTTCGTCTACTTCGTGGATTATATTTTTGTGTTACCTTTTTCCTTGTGTGATTCAAATTCAAGCACATTTTCATTATAAAACCTGCTCATCAGCGGAGAAGCACGGTATTCCCTCATCATCATCGCGTAAGTATGTAATGCACCTCTGGGCAATGTGTTACACACATTACATTACCTCT
>JAHZNF010000979.1:0-10843 GCA_027744215.1 Troglopedetes dispersus
GGAAGAAAAAAATCATGAAACGTTTGACAGTTTTCTCATAAAATCTTTATTTATCCTGAATTGTATATTACCTAATAACGCTAATTAAAATCCAATACAAAATCAGCAGGAATCATCGACAACTTGTACCTCAGTTGAACCATGTTATTGGACAAGGTTGGGACAAAAGTATACCCGAAGTAAAATAGTTTCCTGGTTTATTGGAGAAAGATTGGGAATGTCAAGGTACTAAAACGGTTCCGATAATACTATGTTCAATGTACCGAATTTTTTTCTTCTTGCTATGAAAGACCATTCTGTTTTTCGTAAATGTGCATTTTTAATGTAGAACAAGAATTTTGAGTGCGCACCTGTGGCGAAGAATGTTTTATTAAAATATTTTGAACTTTGAGTCAGAAGTAAAAAAACTCCCCAACTTTGATGTTATTCCTTTGTAAATTCTTAGTGAGGTTTGAGGGACTCTGAAATTGAATATATCTACTAAGTGAAAAAGACTAATTTATTAATAGATCAAATTAAAGCTGATGAACTGTTTATTCATTCTATGTAGAACCTTTTTTAAAATGTCATTCGGTTTGCGAGATATGGACATTTAAAAATTACAACGTCCATATCTCGCAAACCGAATAACATTTTTTAAAAGTTTATATATGGAATGAATAAACCGTTCATCAGCTTTAATTTGATCCATTAATCACTAAAAAATGTTAACCTCGAGCGGCGAAATTCTAACCAAAGCGATGCAAAATCATCCCATACCTCACTGTGATATTGAATATGCAGATTATGGTACGCAATATGCAAAGTAGGTTTTCATAAACGACCCTTAAGTGTGCGCAGAAATTTCAACGTAAATTGTACAAGTCAAGCTTAGCCTGACAAAATCGTAACAAGTGAAGAGCACATTTCCAATCTATTGTAAAAAATTCTAAACTTTTCTGGGAATAAAATACTTGAATATACAATATTATTTGTTTCAGGGTGAATACACATCCTCGAAATATTACCCAATTATCATTCGTTACACACTGCTGAAGGACATGATCAAAGAGGTAAGAAAATAAGTTATTAATAACTTCGTAGCAATCAGATACTATTTCATTATTGTTGAATTTTATTCACATGCTTCATTCTCATCATTCCACTCAAATTCTTATTTAATTTATTTAAGGTGACGCACAACTCGGATTACATGGAAATTCGTCACGAACACAATTTGCTTAATTCAAATTCCGGTGCGGCTTGCTAGGCTCTGGACAATTTGGACCGCAGCAGTTCTCTTCCGTATCAATTCTCACGAGTGAGCAAGTAAAGGCTCTTTCTCGTCACGTACTTCAGACAAAAAATGCTAGTAAAGAGAAACGTCGAAGGAGAAATGCCTGCCTGTGCCGTTTTCTACCTTCCGTGCTTTTTCTCCATACTGCAGACATGTGGGAGTCAGGAGGCTTTTGGCAAAGCAGCAGCCTCATTTACTAACATTCAGTGCAATTAAAAAGGACAAAAATACGAAAATAAATTAGAATTAAATCTGAAACCACTCCTTCTAACAAACTTCTGCGTGTTTGCTGATAAAAGAATTGAAGAAATTGCCAGCTTATTGGCGCTATATAATTTACTCGTCGAAAATCGGGCACGAAAATATCTGAAAATCCGCATGCTTGCTTTTGGAACGATTTGTGAATTGCCTGCCTCGCCTGCCTGTACATTATTGACAAAATTTATATCGAAATACGGCGGGAGTCTCACAGGGATCGTGACATGAGGCAATATGATTCTTAGACCCGCGCCACATAACTACCTAGTCGTAAAAAGCTTAATATTTCACTACAAACTATTTTTGTCAAAGTGTACATTATTTTCTTTGAGGAACCTTTGGGTTTTGAAGAGACACATCCATTCCCGTCTGATAAGGAAACCGCACGAGAGGATTGCGGCGAGCGGTTATAAAATTCCACTTTTAACTTGGATAAAAAAACTGCATAATTAAAGTCTCGCGCAAGGCTAAATGGGTTAAAATAAAACAATCCATTATAGATATTCCGCTTGCAATACTAACACTGACAAAAAATAAATGGCTTGTCTTTTACTATTATTACTAACACTCGCTTTTTAGAACCTTCCGGGCAAACCTTGTGAGAAGCTTGTAGTCAAATTTTACCAAGACGTAGTTGATATCTCAAACATTATAAATGCTGAAATAATAAAAATAACTTACGTCAGGTGGATTGATTCCCTCTGCATAGGTTATTAATTTCGTTAAGTATCTCCCGTAAAGTATTGCTAACTTTTGCAGGCACGAATAAATGAGTGGAAGTTATAGTTTTCATGATGATTTTCAGATATTAAGCTGCCCAAAAAAACTGGAGTAAAAAATGGTGGCGCTAATACGAGTTCACTATTACCTTACATTATTATGTATCCTTTTTTGGAGACATGTCAGAAAACATTATTCAGAGTGTAGCTTTGGAGGACTTTGTTAAACCATAAATTGTACTTTCGAATGGTTTATTTAAAATTACTCATTAGCAGCTTCAACGTAGTTTAGTTAATCACCAGAGCAGGTTTGTAGTATTTTGATTGGCTTTTTTGTTTAGAATTCCAACAAAAATAAGCTACAATGCTTATCAATGCTGTCGTTTGACCCGTACGAGCTACTTTTACTGTGACAAACGAATAATCTTTGACAATCGGAAATAAATTAAGCAAGTAAACAAATTAAGGGTGTATTTCGGTAAATATGTATACCATAACATTTTCGTACAGTTGTCTAGATGGTAGTCTAGCATGATGATGGAATATATAACGTACAGTAGATAAGCATTTTTGCTACTTACAACTAATTCGAATGATATATGCATCTATTGAAAAAAAGAGCGACGCTTCCTTATGTTAAGAAAATTTTTGTGACACTACTCGTAGAGAAAGCAATTCGTGGTATGTGATATTTCCAAAGATAAATATGTATGTAGTGTTGTAGAGCGCTCACACTTGCCTACTTTAAGTTCTTCAGACTGTATTTAAAGGAAATCAGCAGCAATTGGAATGAATGTCATTCAGTATCGCTACTTTTGTGAGGTTCGTGTCCGCGTGTCAATCGTTAACATAGGTTTTCATTTCGACGGAGAAAATAATTTTAAATGAGTGCACACAGCTTGAGAGAATATTTGACTGCAGCAGAGGGATTGCAACCGCTTTTTTTCAAGTACTCTTGTCAAATTCAAAGGTTGACCGGGAAAGTTTCAAAACACTGGCAACTTTCCAACCTCACATTGGCAGGCGTCGCACCACGGAATATACCAGTGAAAATGGTAGTTCACCTCGTACTGAGACACGGCAGATAATATAATGATGACCTTCTTATTATTACATCATAGTTTAATAATGGATATTATATTTTATGGAAACGATTGGATTGCCCGCAATTACCAGTTTGCAAAGCAGCTAAAAGATTGTATCATTTTCGTCATGCTTACTCGTCTCATTCTCAGGCGACAATGGAAAGCTCGGACGTTGAGCATTACTGTTAAGCATAGCTTCTATTTGTTAGCCCTTTTAGCAATCTATTCTGATATTATGGGCTTCCGTGTTTTGCCCAAAGTATACTGAGTGGTGAGTCTGACTGGTTGGACGCGTTAATTTCTAAATTGGGTCAAATTCCAATTGGCGGTTTTACTCTACCTTTGCTGATTTCTAATTTGTTTCTTTTGTTTTGTTATTTTTATTTAGATAGGATCCGTTAATAACGGCAAACAAATAATATCTTGCAAGTTTTTTCGCTAAAAACCCCACAAGAGCCAGAACCAAAGTTATGATATAAATTGTAAATTGTGTGTTTATGTAAGTTACTATTGTTTTATCAACATACACAAGGAAGACATTATATGCATTTTTGCTGCTTCATCAAAGATGATATTATAGGAGCATACATACAAGATTTGAAGTACTAAACATTAACGTATAAGCTAAAGCTGCTAAAACTGTAAGAATGTAAGTATAATTTGATCCATAAATTGTAACTACAATATTGTTATCTGGTGACGTACTGGGATGAGAGAATCAATAAAATGATACGCATTATTTACAACTTTGTTTGAAATCAGCGAGATTAATAATATGACGCATTAATAATATGAAAATGGTGACGCTGCATACATGGTTTTTGCTACATTAATTTGGTCTACGACTCACAATTGAAATGATCAATTTATTGCATTTTCAATTTCCCACAATATATATTTTACTTTCATAAATTTAATTAGAATAATATTTAAGAAAATGAGGATGCTTTGGTAAAACCTCACCTTGCTTGACATTGCTGCTTCCAAGATATCAGCACTTCGTGAATATAATATGAACCACATTTACTTGTTAATTTTTGCTTTGTCCAGTTATCATCACGTGCCTCACTACGCATCAAGTTCGTCTTCCTCTGATACAGATTCCAATTTGAATTCTTAAAAAACCTCATTAGATAATTTTGCCCATTATGACAAACATAATATTTTGTACTAATGACCACGAGGTGGCTGACCGGCCAATATTTAACAAAAACAAAAAAGTCGCATCAATATCTTAATGGCAGCACGCAGACGCCAAGTGCGCTATCTGTTCACGAGCGAGGACAAATTGGTGTCACACACGAGCTAGCCCCGCAAAGATGCTTCAGTCAAGACAAGACATGCAGCTATAAATTTCTAATCCAAGTCGGAACATTTCATTACTGCTTCATCGTAATCAGGAAAACATGAAAGTATAAAAAACCGAGCCTCACAGCAAAACTTTTGCCAGTAGACCATTCTTTTTTGGGTCTTCGCCTGGCATCGTGAGCATGGCAAGCAGGGAATATGCAGGAATAAAGCTCGCTGCGGGACTAAGCTTTGCTATTTTCATGTAAGAAAATGTAAAAAGTTGTACTTCCTTGTTGACCAATTCCAGGATGTATTTAATTTTCACCTATTTTTTCTCATTTTTTTAGCCTCCCCCTTCTGATATTTCCCGGTGCTCTTGCAGAACTTGAGAATGTGAGAGCTTATCCAGTCGGGAGAAGAGATGGTAGGGGAATATTAAGAAAATATGTGGAACCACTTCTCCAAAAAAATAATAATGCATTATATTTTGAATGCTTTTTTAGGGAGAGTCGGAAGGGGAGGGTCGTCGATGGTGTATGCCTGCAATGCCGGAAAAGAGACGGGCCCTTGTGTAGACACGCCACTGTTGTGCACGAGTCAAGGAGGTCGATTTGTTGGATATTGCTTCTTTGATGGCCGTTACGAAGGAGTGTGTTGCATTGGGCTTGGTACGAATTTATAATTCATTCCTCAGTATTTTTTTTAAATTTTCGTATTTAAAATTCTCGCCAACATACATGTTGTCTGTTTAATCAGATCCTTCAAATGCGACACTTACGACAACTACGAAAAATCCGAATCCACATGAAGACACGACGACAACGACAACAAGTGCACCTCCATCAGTTCCAGGCATGCCAACTCAGACGTTCCCACCATCATCCACATTGTCCACGCAGACAATGCCCCCTTCCTCGACATTATCCACACAAACATTGCCACCTTCTTCGACATTATCCACTCAGACTGCACCCCCGTCTTCAACACTGTCAACTCCACCATCTTCGACCATGCCTCCAGCGCCGTCCGAAACTGCTCCAACGATGACAACGCAAAGCTTGCCACCATCCTCGACTTTGCCTCCTGCGCCAACGATCAGTCAGTCAACGGCGGCTAGTTCCACAGGAGCTCAGGATGAAACAACCACGGCTGCCACCACTCAGCCCACTCCGCCGTCACCACCGCAAACACCTGCACCTCCGACACAACCTTCACAGCCACCTCCGCCAACACAGCCGAGTCAAACACCACCATCACAACCCACTCAGCCAAGCCAAACTCCTCCGTCGCAGCCTACACAACCACCTCCACCTTCACAGCCATCGCAGCCCACACCTCCGACCCAGCCGGCACCCCCAAGTCAACCAACTCAGTCACCACCAAGTTCCACGGCTGGAGGTGGTGTTCACGATGACACCACTACAACAGCTGCGCCTACTCCTCCATCCACGCCTTCGTCAAGTACAACAGCTGCTGGAGGTAGTGGTGGAGCTAACGATGAAACAACAACAGCTGCGACGACACAGCCTCCTGCATCATCCCCTCAGACACCGGCACCTCCAACACAACCCACCCCACCCAGTCAGCCTGCTCCACCTTCTCAGCCAACACCCCCAAGTCAACCTCCTCCTCCTTCTCAGCCTACCCCACCTTCTCAGCCAACTCAACCACCACCTCCGTCGTCGTCGTCGTCGGGATCGACAGCGGTTCATGATGACACCACAACGACCACTCGAAGACCGTTATTCCCGACAATGACAACACAACAGCATAATGCCACGGTTGGCTTCCCAAATATGACCATGAGTACGCAGGAGAATAATGGAACCACCACACAACAAATGAATTTCACAATGACCACTCAAGCATCCAACTCTTCGCGACCAGGATTGACCAACATGACGATGAGTACTCAACCAATGCCCTCTTTCCCAACAAGGACAACAACTGAGGGCACCACGGCTTCAGAAACTGAAGCTCCTCCATCCACAGAAATCACAATAGATGCGACGGACACCACCACGGAGGCACCACCACCACCAGGAGATTTTCCACAGGATGGAGGAGGCACGGGCTGTGGAGTAGTCACAACAGAAATTGAGTCACTCTTTCAGAACCCATCGTATCCAAGCTTGGACACCGAACCTAACTCTTTTGAATATTCTGTGATGCCGCAACAAGGATATTGTGCATTAAGACTTGAGTTTGTGGAGGCTATTTTGGCAGGAAAAGGATCAGAAGGCTGCTCCGTGGATTCAGTTGTGGTAATATCCAGCATTGAGGCTCCTACCACTCCAATGTGTGGATTACTGCAAGGATATCAATGTAAGAATGAAGCTTCTTTTCTAACACGCAAAATGTCATCATAATTATTTCAGTTTGAATTAAACACGAATAATCTTATTGCCTTTCAGTGACTGTAAGGGAAGATCCTGAGCAGCCTGTTAAGCTTGTCGTGACCACCCAAAGTTCCGCTCACCTGTGGAGCATTAAACTTACTCAGATTCCTTGTTCCAATATTAAATCGTATCAAGGTAAGCCCAAAATTCATACTGAATATAAAAAATAAATTTATAGGATAAGTAATATTTAGTTATCTATTCCTTTTCAGAATACGAGTCTCCAGATTGTGGAATCAGAAATCCCAAACAGGCACCACCAGGAATTTCGATCATGGGTCCGAAGGAGGAACCAAAGGAAATCAATCCAGTGAAGCTCCTCAAGACCAAAAGAAAGGCATTGAGGGATGTGATGAGTTCTCCTGCTTTAGGTACATAATTCAACTTTAGTTGTGTGAAGTAATTTGTGTCCCAAATTACAAATTTTGTGAAATGTATAAATTTTCATTTTCAGCGCCATCCAAGCTGCTCCAAACTGCCGTATTAAATCGGGAGTCCAACATCAAGATTGTTCGAGGAAATGAGACAGGTGTTAATGAGTACCCCTGGCAAGCGCTTCTAATGGTGAATGGAAGACCTCTCTGCGGAGCATCAATTATCAACGAGGAATGGGTTGTTACCGCTGGTCACTGTGTTAACTTGTGAGTGAACAAGAAATCCATGTCCTAAGCTTGATTCTTGTTTCATTTTTATTTTATTAGTGAGTTTGAGAAATTATATCTCATAATTATTATATCACAGGAACCTGAGATATCCTCTAATTTCCGTGCTGACAGTGGACGTCGGAGATCACGATCTTCGCAGTTCAAAGGAGACCAAAAATGTGGTCTCCAGGATTTCCAGAATAGTTCCCAATGCACAAAATGAAGGGGTCCGAAATGACATTGCGCTTATAAAACTGGCAACGAAGATTCCGCTTGGAAAAACGATAAGACCTGTGTGCTTGCCGATCCCACAAACTCCACGTAAGTGAAATGAACACCTGTTGTAGCCAGCCAGTCTTTTGTTTTGTGAATTCTTAATGTATTTAATATATTTACTTTCCTTTAGCGGATACTTTTGCTGGACAACCGGGAATTACAACAGGTTGGGGCCGCACAGAGGACTCCGTTATTTCTCCAGTTCTTCGAGAAGCGAATGTACCAATCCTGTCCAATGAGAAGTGTCGCCAACAATGGGCCAGTGTTGGGGAAGGAGCAGGAAACATAATAGATGGTGGCATGATCTGTGCTGGAGGAGGGGACGTCGGACCTTGCAATGGAGATAGTGGAGGTGAGCCACATAATTTCCATAAAAAGTCCAATATTAAAAAAATACTTATTATTATGGGAATTTTTTGTTTAAATATTTTAGGTCCACTGGTTGTCCACTCCGAAGATAGGTACAGACTCGTTGGAATGACCAGTTTTGGACTGCTCCGGGGCTGCGCACTTCCTGGAGTTCCTTCCGTGTTCACAAGAGTCACCACTTTTGTTGATTGGATTGCAATTAATTTAGCTGAAGCTTAGTTGGTCGTAAAATGTTAACGTTTCTTCAAAGCTCCAACACCTAAAACTAAAAGACTCCCCAAGAGTCGCTCAAAATTAAAAAAGTTCCCCAATACGTCAGCCAAAAACCCAAAAACTTAATAATTGAGCAATTTTTAAAACTAACGAACATGAAAATATCTTCTAAGGGAGTTTTAGCGGGGATAAATGGGCAGGTTTACGGTTATCCTTGCTGATGGATTCGTTGGGAATCTATTAAGGGATTTATAAATAGATTCCCAGCAAACCCATCCCAAATATAACTAAACTACTAAAATCAAGTGTGTTGATTTAAAAAAATGCTTTGTCTTATATTCAACTGGTCTACCGTGGAGCAGTTTTGGGGATTTATTTAGTTTTGAGATATTTTAGGGAGTCTATTATTTTAGAGTTTGAGGCTTTTTGAAGGTTTTGGGGTATCATGATATTTTTGGGTTTCAAGGGATTTTTTAAAGGTTATTATTATCAATATTCTTGGGTTTCAAGGTTGTTTTGGGGTTTCAGGGTATTCTAGGTATGTGATAATTTTGGGTTTATGGGATTTTTGGGGTATCATAGATTTTAGAATGATATTATTGGTGTAGTTTTTGCAAGAAGAGTGTTACATGTGATCAAATTGGTCAGTTAGAACTCGAGGCAAAATATTAATCCAATCACCATTCTGTGTAAACCAATACGGATAGCACAACTGATAACTTTATTGTTATACATATATTTTTCGTGTTTATCAAATACACATCTCAAAGAAAAACAAAATTACAATTTGCTCACCTGCTAAAGCATTTTATTTTTGTAGCCTACATGCTCTCACCTACATTCTTACGATACAAAATAATGTCCAAGATGGCGCTCCTTATTTACAAATACATCACATAATTGGTCCATTATAAAATTTCGGTGCAGTCTGCACTGACCTAATTGTTTGAATCTGATGTGCATAAGTGAACCATGCAACAAGTAGGGCAAAGAAGCCGGAAACTGCGGCCATCTGGGCCCGATGCTCCGAGCAGAGTCTCCTAACAAAACTGAATATTGCAATTAGCAGGATCCAAACTTGTGCAGCAAACGAAAGAATCCAACTTCTAATTAGGTTCCACAAGCCAGTAGAACTAATTGTTGTTTGGCCTGAGCTATCCCTTTCTCTCGTCTCTGATGGATGAAGGTCTGATGAACTACTTCTACTCCCGAAATTCTGCTCACTGTTCTCATCACGTTTGAAGCGACGACCGTGTAAGGAAGTCCTCGGCGTCATCACAGATTGAAGTGGAGCCATGCGCTCCACCTGGGTCACGTTGAGATGATGGTCGGGACTGGGACTTCCCTGCACAAGCAAATTGGCAAATTGAAGTGTGATCTCTTTTGGAACATTTGTTCAATGATTAGAGACACTATTTTTATTTACACTTATCGGGTAATCCCAATCACAGGCGTCCTCCTGCTCCTGTTCCTCCTCCTCTTCTTCTTCATCAGAAGGGTCATCTTCATTCTCCACCACAGGTCTGGAAGAATCCTGTTGATTCCGGTTTGGTAAGGGACTACTCTTTGTGGTGATCAATGGGGTAAGTGGAGACACCGGAGGCTCCTTGTGTACAGGGAATTGTTCACTCTTGAATCTAACGCTTGAAAGTTTCGATCCACTTTTGCTATCGCTTTTGACCGTTTTTGGGCTTTCTTTGATGAAAAAGGTGGAGTTAGTGAAAGACCGCGACTCTGGAGGATCGTAGAACTCATCGGAAGTTATGCTTTGGTCACTAGGTCGCTGGGTGGTCCGACCAAATGAAGAGGTATAAGAATCCGGAGAGGATGTCCTGTTCATATTATCACGTCTTGCCTGGACTGTCTCCTTGAGCGCCGCACTAATCGAGGTAGGAGTAACTCTGACCGGAGTATTGAAGCCCCGCCCTTGAGGGGGTCGGGCAGCAAAAGCAGAGGCTCCTGCTGAATTTCTGCTTCGAGTCGAAACTGAGGAAGCCAGACCTGGGGAAGCTAGACGTGATTCTGCAAGCGAAGTTTGAGCAGCACTTGGAGACAGGCTGGAATCACTCGGAAATGTTGTCTCTGTCCCGGAATAATCTTTATCTTTAAAGTTATCAACAAAGTAGTAATTATGAGTCCTTTTCATTTCCTGGTGCCGCTTTCGACGTTCCTCTTGACGCTGCTGATCACTTTTATCGATCAGTCTCTGGAAGTTACTTTCCCGTTTCGCCATCCGCGTCTGAATTTCTTTCTTGTGTTGCTGAATTAACTCCAGCACCCGATTACCACAGAGCTCCACATGACCAGTGGTCAC
>JAHZNF010000980.1:0-18272 GCA_027744215.1 Troglopedetes dispersus
TGGTGATGTCAGTGAGCAGGATATTCTGACACAAGAAACAACACCAGCACCTTTAGCATCACGCTCCTATTTTTCTCTTGTTGAGTTCTATCCTATCCTCCATGTGTGTGGAGCGGAAGGAGAAAGAGTTACCAAAGTTAAGAGGAAAAGGAAGTACGGTAATGGTGTAAAGTTTAGTAAATAACAAGTCGGACTACGAAGTGGGAAGAACTGTACATAAATTCAAATTACCGAATTATACACCTTGTTCAGACTAACGTTTCACACCACAAGATTTGTTTGAATGTATCTAAGTTCAAATCGAGCTTTTGTTACGGAGCACTTTTGAGTTCTTAATTTAATTTAGAATGATGCATTTATTTTGAAGCGAATAAACCCACGAACAAACGAAAATTTTCGTAGTCCTAATAATACGTTCAGTGTAAGGTTAAAGTGAAAGAAGAAAAAGGCGAACACGTAAACACACACACAACATGAGGGAAAGTACATATATGGTGGTGTGGTGATACACATTATATACGCCTATGCATAAAATAGTTACAACGCTGTTGTTATTAATGCGTAAAAGTGAAACAGGCTTAAAACGGGTTCTTCATTTTTAAGAAAAAGAAAACAAGCCTTTCACCAGCATTATTTTATTAGGAATAATATGCATGTATATACATCCCTTTATGTGTATAGTGTGCATATTTATTTAAAATATCTGGAATCCTCAAACTAATATACACTTTTTTCAAGTTTATTTTCACTCTCAGCCATGATTGGTTGGCCTATGTATCATTATATTAATGCTCAAATGCAGGCTTCTACCAATGTACATCATCCATATTCCCACACGAATATAACCTTCACGACCGAAACAAAAAAGCGAGAGAAAAGGAACACAAAAGGTTTCCTATTTTACTGCTCGCGCACAATGTGTCTGCAAAAATATACTTCCACGGGAGTCCATCTCATTATGATTACTTTTTTGCTTATTATTCTTTTTCAACGTCATAATAATATTACAAAGACTAATATGCATCTGCCGGCTGGTGATATAGGAGAAAGGCTGGAATAAAGAATATTCCAGGGAGAAAGAGACACAAAAGAATAAATTTATCCCTCTTCCGATTGAAGAATAAAAAAGAAAATGAGCGATGTGAAATAATTATTATCAAGATGGTGGTAGACAGACAAGCAAACAAGGACTGCACAATGTATATATTATTTTATTATTATTATTACACCAAGCAAAAAACTGATGCGCTCTTGATCGTGACGGGTGAATCGTTTCCATTGAGTTGTGCATGCTCCACTCAGCTAGATCAACTATACATGTATATGAATGTCCGTATATGAAGCAAGGTTTTTAACTTTCCTTTTTGGAAAATGAACTTCCCAAGACCGACTACACTACGGGTGCAAAAAATTAACTGCTTCACCAAAAGATATTTCTAGAATGGTAATACAGGAAGGGCTTCACACCGAGAAAAGATACAATGTACACACCAATGTTACTGTAGGCATTAATATTGGACACTGTGCTGATGATGCTCATGGAAAAGACTAACGTGCATACAATATACACACATGAACATGCATGCTTTGGTGTACTTTCTCCAATCTTTTCCTCGATTTTCCCATTTCCAGCCATTTGGTCTTCAGAGCAAAAAAAAAAGTTTTTTTAGTTCGTTCATGTTCGCTCGACGTGTTACATATTTTGTGGAAGGTTTTGAAAAGAAAGTGTGTGTGTGAAAGAGAAAGACACACTCTCCACATAGTAAGTAATATATGGTGCGGTTTGGTTTTCAGGTTGGTTACCATCACGGATGAGTCTATTTGTCTGAGTAAAATCCTAACTAGCAGGAGCGTAATATGTGTTGTGATCATTGCACTCAAGGTATATGAAACCTATAACAGAGATATTCTTCTGAATATCAGCAAAATCTATAATTTACTTACCTATGCATTCCTATTTACTAACACTCACTAATAAAGGTTATATATGCCTCCCAAAATAAAATTAAAAATCTTTGGTTATGGTGGATAAGTCGATGTTCGTGCAACCAATCAAAGAAATCTTAAATGCCTCCTAGTAGCAGTCTAATAATAGTCTTAATGATCATGCTTGCAAGCAGAAATGAGAAGGAATACACTTACCTGACTGAGAGTGAATTTTCCAGCACTGGAGACTATTTTCAGGAAGTCTTCCTCACTTTCTTGTATAACATCATTTAGGCAGGATGGCCAGTAATGAACGGAAAGGAAATGGTTAGTGAGAGTTTATTTTGGCGTCGAGTGGGCACTATGCGTTTAAAATTTCGAAGTCGTGTGGTTGTAGTTTGTATACCGTATTACCAGTTTCGTAGTGAAATGGAATGCTTCAAAAATGGGTTTCCCTTTTTATACACATTTGTAATGCGGTTAAAACGACCCTTGAGTTTTTTGTTGGCTGATAATATCGAATCATCCGTCTGGAAGATTGGATTGCTTTTTTTGGCTGGCTGTGTGCAAAAAAGTGGGTAAAAACGAAGAAAATGCAGAAATTTGTATGAAGAACTGATAAAACATGGTGGAAGTTTAACTAGAGCTGGTATTCGCTTCAGTTGTACTAGATGGGAGATATACACGACAAGATAGACCGGGAGAGTGAAAAGATCGCAATATTCAAGAACTATCAAGATCTGAAGTTGAACAAAGTTTGTCTTCCCAACTTTTTAATTAATTAGGATCTTTTAAGTCACTAAAAACTGATTAATATACATAGGTAATTGAAGGGTGATTGAAATTTGGTCGGAATAATATGTAGGTGTGCATTGAATCATTAACCATTAGTATTAAATATAATATATTAAATTTGATAGGGTTGAATGAAGTAGGTAGATGAATGGATTGTGAGAAAAAGTGATTTGTATTTTAGGATATTTGCGTGAATAATTAAGTAAAGTCTTTTAGTGTCAGTGTGAGTTTTTCACTGAACGAAGCTTTGTTTCTTTGTGCATGAAAAATATATTTAAATTATATTAAGTTAAAGGAGGTGTATACATTAGGAGGAAATCATCATATTATTATAATTACCTAACGAATACATAATATTTAAATATGTAAGGGATTTATTCGATAGGCAATACATAAAATATCGAAAAAAGTTTGTGATGTTGAGGTTGGTGAATTAACTCAAAATCAGTATTTCAAGAAATCATTTGAGATTCTTTCGTGAAACGTGTCAAAATAATGCTTTGTACGTCCTTTTGTTCAAATAATGTACTTGTTTCTAAAATACGGTCAAATTCAAAAGCAAACAGATTTTACTCTTCGAATATTTATTCTCGAACAGTTGAATGCGTGCCAAAATGATTGAATTTTATTATCTAGATAGTTAAATTTAAATTTTTTTATTTGTTGGTTGCACCCACAAGAAATAAATTCTATACTTTATTACTTACTTTCATTAATACTGGATACAATTGTGGTCACCCTTTAAAAACTGCACACAAAGAAATTTGGAGTAACTGAGCAGAGTTCTCTGCGAAAGCACCTGAGCTGTGCAGCAAGGAAACTTCAAGGGAGATGAGTTTTAATATTTAAAACATGGCTTTCAGTTGTCGTCAGTTTTATTCTCGTTCTTGTCTCCACTTGTATCACTCTCTTCTCGTAATTTGATGTACCATTATTGCAAACAAATCCGATATACTGGAGTTCGCGTGTGAGCTGGGCGTGCAGAAATACCTACAATTTTCCACACGCACTGGAATAAAATCATTTCCTGCATCGCCATTCTTCACTTATTATTAAAAAATGGATGTTCCGGTTATCTTGTACAATGTTTGGATTGTGTCATTGCAGGTGTACTATTATGACTAAAGTCACAGGTTCACAGTTTTCTTCAACAGTATTCCTAGAATACCTCACAGGATATTCGTCATTAGTATGTATCTCATGATAAGGCTTTAGGCTATATTTCACTGAATAATATGAATGCACTGGTCTGTGATATAAGTACATATAAAAAGCAAGTTCACATGATAAAAAGTGCATCTCTGCATCTCACAACGGTTGTTCGAATGATAATTTAGAAACTTGGAGGTACGTATGCACATGCATACTTTACATACATACCTACACATGATATTTCACATCTACAAAGATTTGAGTCCTTTAAATAGTTTTCTTATCAACACAAGTTGCAACACTTAATTCCTATTTTATTCCAGTCATTAAATTACAATTCCTGAGATTTACACTCACGGAATATAACAGTAAATTTTATTATAACGTATTAAGGTTAATATTGAAAATATTATGATCAGAACTAAGGTATAATGATAAGGCGGAAACTCGTGGGTTGTACTGTCTGCTGTAGAAATAGTAATCGTTAAGCGGGAAAAATCGGGCCAAGGAAATTAAACGAGGTTAATAGAAAACTCAAAAGGAATAAATGCTTTCTATTTAATGTAAAAAGGAAACTGAATGAAAGTCGCGTTTAATGGATATTTATGATAGAAGGGTAATCATGAAGGTTATTAATAGTCGGATATGGGAAAAGCTGGAAAAAAGAAAAATTATGATTCGTTTTATCTGGGGATCAAAACGTTCCACATTTTTTTAAGGATGTTTGCATCAGTCAGGTTATTTCTGAGAGCTAAGTGACAATCGTCTTGGAAGAACATTTGATTATATATTTGTCATAGAATAAATTAATGTCATCAGAACTTACACCAATCCTCCGGCTAAAGGGAAGATGTAAATACATATTATGGCATGGATGTTTAATATAAAGCTTTTGATGTGGACTATGATCGTGTGAACGAACCTCCTCCAAATTTTGCCAATTTAGGTTTTACATGTTTGCACGTAAAGTTGCATCCGTAAATTTTACTGCCACTGTGTCACACCTACTATATACATATATTATATTCAAAACAGTTCACGAGTAAATACACACATCTATAGATATAGGTACATTAGGTAGAATATGTATTACAGAGGTGGGTATTTACGCTAAATCAAACACACTAGAAATGCAGGGTTGAACAATGGATTTTTTTCGTATGACCAGTTTTTGAACCATTATTTAAGGGTGGACAACCATTGTTGAAGTGAAATACACATGATTGTAATTGAGCAATACAAGAAAATATGTAAAGTTTACGTCACACAGTCGCATTGTCAAGGTATGTTCGCACACTGCAGCACAATAAATTTCTTTCATTTCTTTTTCGTATCGTGTAGCTTGCTGTTCGTGAGTGAGTTCGAGGTAATGTCTTTGAATCTCAGTTAATGTTAGAAGGGAAAAGACAAATTTATATATTGTCAATAGTTAAAGCTGCTTACGTGTATAATTCTAATATATATCATAATCAGAGCAGGCAAAAGTTTATGAAAGACAGTGTGCAAAAAAACTAATAAATCATTTGTTATTCATTTGGATGAAGGTGTGCAACATTTTCCCGTGAAAAATGCAAATAAATCTTATCTCATTTAGGTCCTGTTGACATTATAAGATATTTCTCCTTTGGTTTTCACATGTAATGTTGTTTCAGCACAGATAGTATATTTTTCTTGAGATTGCCAGAAGCTAGACAAAATGTTGATTGTTGATACCCTTTCCCGGTGGAGAGATGAGAACAAAGCTCCACCACGCACACTCGTGCACTCTCTCACGCGTAACCTTGTGTGTGCAATTTTTTAAACACGAAGAAGAGCCCCCTAAGAAAGAGAAGGTATCATCGTTTTTTACGCTTTTGATCATTCTGGCATGATAATTCGCTGTTTGACATTACCTGTTATCCCCACGTATTTTACCACACAGATTTGGATGAACTCTCGAAGTACGAAGAAACTGTTCCACATGGTTAATAATAGGATGTATGAATCGTATGGTGAAAGGAAAAGGAAGTGAAAGCTAGATTGGATTGAGTGAATGAGTGACTTTATGTATTTCATTATACTATCATTACCCGTATTCGAATTACAGGCACATCGTGTAAGTAAAAAAGCCAAGTGTTAGTGTTGCATGCGAGGGCATCTTATCATCTAACGTATGAGTATTTATACGATGAATGTTTTATGAGAAGGAAATTACTCTCATGAAACTTTTATTTGGCAGTATAAGGAACACTCTAGAAAGCAATGCTTCCTTTTTTCGTCCTCATCGTCAGTTGTCTCACTTTCTGTTAACTCCCTTTATTTTAGAGCAGACGTGATACGCAAAAAAAAAATGATTCTGATGAAAATACAGTTTCAAAGGTCGTATTTATGAATTAATGGAATAATTATGACATTTAGGAATACAAATAAGTACATATGGTATATAATATGAATTTCCATTCATATGTTGGGTACACGGTTTTTTGGAAATAAAAATCGTGGATATGAAACATATCGGATAATTGCCTTATTCGTTTCATGAGGGAGAGAAATGATGCATGCTATGTCGAGAAATGAGAGGGAGATTAATGGATGCGTTGATTCAAGTGATTCTTTAAGTACTCGTCTTTTTAACGTTGTGAGTTTCAGGTAAAATAGATGCTCAGGAATTATAAATGTGTTTTCGTAGTGTTTTCTGTGAAAATATAAAAAGTAACTTGACTTTTAGCAGATGCAAAAGATATAATCAAAATCAGGGTTAACATTTTAAATTGTATTGTCTGCGTTCTGTCCAGTGTTTGTAACTTGGTAAGCTCTAGTTTCTTATTGATTTAGGGAGGAAACGTTTGTGTGCAAAAAATAGTGTGAATGCTATTTGAATGAATTGGGTATAAATATGGTTGTACCAACGGGGTATTTCTTGTTACATTAACTGATAAGGTTGTAAAAAATATCTACATGCTTTTTAACAATAAGATCCATACACGACGCAATCATTAACGAAATTGAAACAAAAAAAAACAAGTCACTTCAGCATGTCCAGTGGATTTCTGTTTTATACAAATTCATTATGGGATTCCGGAAAATATTGGGAGATCATGGAGGACAAGTTAGAAAAGCTGTAATGAATGAAATGTACAACTTACTTAGTGGTGAACTTCTAACCAAGAACTTGTGATTTCCTAAAGGAAAGTTTTGTAAACTATTTAAACGACAACGATATAGTATCTCTTTGATCAAGTCCAACTTGCCAAAGGTATTGATTCCTTTTATATCCAGTGTAATCAAGGTGCCAGGTGAAAAAAGCAAGAAATGTACATGTTTGCACGCGAATGAGTGTTCATATAATGAGAATCAAATTTCAAGAATTTCTCAAAATTATCGAATTAAGATGATTTATCAGCCATTCTCCAAACAAGCCACATTTATATTATGAATGGTGAGCGGAACAGGTTTCGAAAACAATTTTATTGCGAGACCCCCAATTTCCTTTCTCGAGAGTAACCAAATAAAAAAAATAAATTTGATAAAATAATAATTAGACATCAATGCATCACAGTAGCTAGTTTGTAATTAATTTAGGGATACACACAATTTTAGATTCAGACAAAAATTTACCTTCGTTTGGAACGTACTCAAATTTGTGTATCTGTAGCTTATCAAAAATTTCACGTGGTGCGGGAGGTGTTAATATAGTTGATGTAAGTGTACATTATAAGCCATCATAATCATAACCTGATAAGTACTTAATCTATACTGTTACATGGAGCAGAGCAGCAACCACAGAGTATTTAATTATAGATTCTGTCGACTTGTATCTAGGTATATGGACAGCTTTATAAAGTTTTCAAAGCTAGTTTTCAAAGTACATAATTTGAAATTGGGAACTCTAAAAACAGCCAGAGTGACCGTCAAATGAAGTTAATTACATAGATAGGTTTTTAAGAAATGTACTGATGTAGTTTGTAATTTTAGGGCAGGAGTGATGAATTGGAATAGCTAGGCTATGTGGTATTTAAAAATTAAATTGTACTAAACTTAGTTTACTTGAATAAACAATTTATTTAATAATTTTGTCTTCAAATCCAACCAAGTCAATTTAATATTACATGTGAGTTTCTAAATGATACGTAAACAGGTTGATAATCATGTTTGTTGTTAATCAATGTATGGTTTTTCTAGGGGTAAAATCATTGTTGTGTTGTTACATGTGCTTTGGATAAACGCTGAGATGAGAAGGAATAATATCAACTGATAAAAAATTTTGGTTTAAAGTACTATTTATTATCGACTAATTCTACGTACTGTTATTACGTACCACACTATACATTACAATCAATCAATCATCATCATGAAATTTGTAAATATTTCGTAATTACTACGTCTATGATTACTGATATTATTAAAACTAACTATTACTGATGATTTTAGGGTAATCATAACCTAAAGGTTAATGTGCAAATGAATCTTGTATATTACGCGTATACTTACTAATATAAAAATATACTACACATCTTATATAAAAATTGTATGCATACTTAGTACTGTAAAAATGGAATAAAAAGACAGTGGTACTGAAAAAACATTTTAAATTGTGCATTGCTTTGTACATTATTCGTTAAATTTTTATCCGTGAATCTGCGATGTTTCTCAATCTGAGAAAATAGCTATTTACCGCCGACGACGGGTAGAAATGGAGGATGGGACCTTGGTCGGTTTGGACTGTGGGGTTTGCGCAGGTGCGTCAACCCAGTAGACCTTGTAGTTTTTCAGGATACTCGCTCTATAATATTAAGAAGAAAGTGGATCAGATTTATGCATATAATCTTAATGAATTTGACATTACTGCGGAAACGGATCTTAGACGGGTCGTGTTTAAAAAAACAGGTAATTTATTACAATAGCCACATGAATTGTTTTAAGTCCAATATATGGCATGCACTCACATAATCAGTCATAAACGTGTATGTTTTCCCTTTAAAAATAAGGAAAGCAGTAAAGTGGGTCAAAATTGGTTTACTTTCCCCCTCTGATTCTGAATCACCAATGAGCACAAAAGAAAAGAAAAATGTTTGTTTCCTAATACTTTTGAAGAGTGGAAGGAAGAAGAAAGAACCCAGCATTGATGATAAATGATGTGCATGTGTTCCTGACTACCATCGTCATCATCCACACAGCAAGAACATCAAGAAGCTTTGAAGGAAGAGACAAATGTGGCTAAAATGCCTAGGTTTTCTTTGAAAAGATGACTTTCCTCTGCTTTCTTTTTTCTTTGTTTCATCTTGTCCATAATGAATTTGAGCAGAACAGAACGCCACTTTCTAAGCAAAGTTGTGAACGCTGTCGAGGGGAAAATATGTTGTCAATCAAAAATGAACTCCAGAAACGTACAAGGTGTGGCATCAATATTTGCATAAGTATGACAGGACTACACACACGCAAGTATTTGAATGTATGCTTTTGAGTGATTACAAATTTATTATTGGCATTGCCACACCACGATCCTTTTCAGTTGTTCATTTTCGCAGAAAAAGGAACCATCTTCATCTTCCCTGAACGCAGTTGCTGTGGGATGGCAGGACAATAATTGCTGTTTGTGGGCAACAACGTGCCACACTTGTCACTTTTGATAGTTTGTGTCTGTGTAGAAACGGTTTAATGTGAACCAAACTATTTCCAAGTTTATAAAAAACGTCCTTGAGCAGACTTTATACGCTTACTAGAGATAGCATCGATTCAAGACGAGTAACACATGTAAACAGGGAACCCACCTACTTCACAAATTACTCCCAAAATACACAACTTTTTCAATCTACATAGCAGAAAAAGCAAAAAGGCAAAAGTGAAGCAGATCGAGAATGAATGGGAACGAGGGAACACTGGCATTGGAGAAGGCAAAAAAGGAAAGAGGAAATTGTTTATTCTTGTTGATTCAGAGGATACTTAACGAGGAATAGTTGATGAGACAAATGGTAGCGAACCTCTCGAACAAATAGTACAGAATCTCTACATTTTAGCTACAATGAAACTAAACATAACAACAAAGGATGCATACTAGCATGTAAGTACATCACACTATTCAATCGTAAACGATTGGATGGAAATGAAAGAGAGTACATGCATTAGCAATCAACGGTTTTTTCTATAATTTTTAGCACATAACAATGGCCCTAGAAAGCTCAGTCGAAATAAAATACTTCGTGCTACTGAAAATAGAAGACTTTTATTCAATGAATGAATAAATGCCAGTCATTTCATGGGTTTCTTGAGAAAGAAGATAATAACAGAGTTTTCCCTGATTTAAAAAGTCCCCAAGCTTTACACCAACATTACAGTAGTGTAAGCACTACATCCTCTCCTCTCCCATTTATTGGATGTCTACTTTCGCACACATTCAATTTTCTACCTTTCTCAGGCACACGTAGGCCCAAAGTAGGCAAGTACACCATGGCTTTCCTTTGAGTGAATGCGAGTCAACAAGCCTTTTTTTCAATTTTTGAGGTAAGAGAATGAAACCAACACAGAAAATGGAAGAGAGCAGACGAGGAAAAAAGTGACTGGTAGAAGGCTGAAAAAAATAAGTATGCAACAATAATGCTTCTTTTCCACAGTCTCCTCTTCATGCATCTTAATAGTCTGACACAACAGATGTTCAGATGCAGTTACGTTACATGTGTTTAGGGATATTTTTTAAAGGAACGTTGAAGCTAACTCGCCTGGAAGGCTGTATGCAATTTGGGGGAGATCAAGCTCGCTCCTTTTTTCTTCTCTCTAAGAATCTTCCAAAAGTGGAGAGTACTTCGTTACGTCCGAACTCATCAACTCCTGCCTCGTTGCTCGTTCCTGTCTTTTTCTAAACTAACTTCTGTGAATAAAAATAGGACAATAAGCTTTTTAAATAATAAATAGAAGGAGTAAACTCCTTCAGTTACTATTATACAATGATGGTGTTCATTCCGGAATTCTTTTCCGCTGAAAAGGTTAATAAATGTAAAAAGGGAAGACTTTTAATGATGTGGGTGTGTGCAATATCTTTTGGAGTTTTTTTCTCTAGTTTAGCAGTGAACATATTTACTTTTAATATTTCAGTGGAGCGTATCTAGTGTATCCACTCAAGTAAAAATCTAGTGAATTAAATTGGATGAGTTCACATGAGGAGAGCAGGATGAGCTGGGTGTAATAATGCACACATAAACACAACAAATAAAGGAGAAAAATTTTCAACTCGTTACATTTACACTTAAATCGAGTAAGGAAAAGGCCCGTTTTACCCGTAACGAGTTGCCACTATACTACCGTGCCTCCACAAACAGAAAAAAACTAGCAGGACAGTTTTCCCCATGCTGCAGTAATGCGTACTGTTACAAAACGAATTGTACGAAAAAATGAGCATTTAATTTTCCTTGCTTCTTATACCCATCCCATGTTTAATTTGCATACCTTAAATAGGGAAATATGCATGTGGTGTTAAGTGTGAGACAGAAATATCGAGCATAGTGTCCCGAATACTTTACGACTTGTGTGTTAACAGATCCATAAAATAAAGGGCTTCTAATAAATGATTTGCCCAGTACAATTTTTTTCCATTTTACTATAAAAATGGTAGCTGAGAGGAGAACTTAGGAGTGCACTTTGTTATCTGTGTGTAGTTAGTAAGAGCCAAGGCTCAAGCTCCAAAAATATGTGAGACTCATTAGCATTTATATAAAGTGAAAAGGCTATGGCATACCACCCACCACCATACCACCACGTGTAGGCATATAAGCTTTTGGGTATACAAAAAAGTGATACAACGAGCCTTTTCCACCGGTTTCCTTGTAGATGGCAAGGATTTGGCATCTGGGGACCTTATTTTTTGGCTCTATCCAACTGAAAAAAACATTGCATTGTGAACCGAGGAGCAAAAACATAAGTAGAAGAAAGAGAAGAGAGCCGAGCAGAGAGGACGGACGGGCTAATAATAATGATGATGATAGTCATCGTAGATAATTATTTTATTGCCTTACTAATAAAAACTTTTTGTCCCATTTCACTCATTGAGTCAGTCGACTCCTACACATACTTACATGTATATGGTTACTCTCTACTAGCTCACAAGAATTTTGATGGCAGAGACTTCCTTTCTTCACTACCAAATATATTAGGTAAAATATAATGAAAGAAGCATTATTATTTTGTTATTATTATGCTCATCTGAATTAGTGCTCTCCCTCCACTGGGATATTATTATGGTTATAATGAGACTGTTGCTGATGATAATACATACTCCAAAAGTGACTACTAACTTGTTTTTTTTTCAAATGTAGTGCCAACATTTTGTAGGGATATGCTCCAGTCACAGATTCCTTCCAGCAATGACAAGGACGATGATGACGAGCAGCTTGATTACAAATTATAATTTGAAGGCTGTCTGTATTTGAGAAGTGGAAAGATTCTGAAGAAAATTCAATCTAAACGACAAGGTATTGTTTCGTGTTAGAATTTCTTGATGAACAAGAAAGTTCCTTGCTTGTGCACAATATAGAGGAAAGGTATACCTTGTGTGCAAGTATGTTTTTGTGCATAATAATAAGTAACAATTTACTGTGGCAGTAATAATGCCCTCGTCAGTCTGAGAGAAGCGATTTCTGTCTTGTTATAATAATAATGATGGTAGTAATAGCCTACTCCCAGCTAAGAGTTTTGGGATATGCTGAGAGTGCACAAAATTCACTTTCAATTTTCTCTCGAGCAAGAAAATATTCTTACTTGGGATGGCTGGTATGCCCATAAATACTTATGGTGGTGGGGGTGCTACACGGTGCGGCGGTTCTTTACTCTCTTGCTTGTTGTTTGTTAGCAGGCAAAGAAGGAGTTGTGGAGGAAGGAGCATTATAAAGCCTCATCTTTGGAGTAGCACGTCACACGGAGAACATGACCTTTTTTAAAATTCATTATACCCCAGAAAAACTCATGTTTGTTTTCTCCTTTGTGAAGAGGAGAGCAACTGATGCCATGATAGAGGAAATTAGGAGACAGCAACAAGATTTTATTCGTTTTCCTTGTTAGAGAGCTTTCACACTGAACAGCTTCACCATAAGGCTGAGCATTTTCAACTTCTTCCTGGCATCACGTAATTAATTGCTACTGCTCAGTCTTATTCTCTCCACTCTTGTCCACGTCTCCTCTTCAGCTTTCTTATAATATACTCCTTGTTCCGCTCTTGTTTTTCTTTAAAAAAAAAAGGCTTTTTGACGCTTGATGGTTACACCAATTTTGGAAACTTAAAAACTATAGGGAAAAGGGATAGAACCCAAAGATAGACAAAGATTTAATGCATCTTTCTCAAGAAAATATAAGTGGGAATGCTTATCTTCAAATTGTGGCACGTACACACACACACACACACACACCTACCACGACCCAAAATGACGTGCTGCTCTGATGAGGAAGAGCTTGATGAGAAGTTTACCATATCATTTTTAAAACACTAATGACTAAATGCATAACCTCATGAGTGAAAGAAAAAAATTATTCAGTGGAAATGGTGAACTCTCCTCACGTGAATTGGTATTTGTGCACATCATTCATTCTCAAAACTACTACACCTTATTGCCCATTTTAATGCATATTCATGAGAAGTTTAATGAAGTCCAATTTGTCAGAAAATTTTACCCCACCACCACCATTGAGAAAAGTGCTGCGTGGAACTTTTGCTTCTTTCGAAGATTGTCACAAAAGACCATTACAAATTCAATGGAGATAATCGTTGATATAAGAATAATATTTATACAGCCAGCATTCAGGCTTATAATTCTAATGAACTCAATTGTATTTTGGTGCTTTCATTTAAAGAAAATACTTTTCTGGGGTGACCAGAGTTACAAGTCGATTTGAGAAGCAAGAGTTCAAGACAATATGTATTTTCCCCAAAAGAGTTGACTTCACTAGATAAACAACCCGTCAAAATGCATTTTTCTTCACCTTTTCCCTAACAGCCAACGGCCGACGAAGGGACTTTACCACAACACAGTTGAATCAGTAGGCACAAAGGATGTTTGGAGGAATGTTAATAGGATTTCTCAACACAGCACATCGCCAAAAAATATAAAGAATATAAGCCGGAGAGACTTAATCACAATTTCTTTCACTCTCTGTTTTCACGGGTAGTCATTGATATTCTAATGTCGACATCATCATACGATACGTCCATGTGGTGCTGTTAGTGGTGACGAACCAAGAAACGATGCTGAGAATGTGGAGAAAAGGGAAAGACAATGGTAGAAAAATGTAAAAGACCTGCAGACTCAGGACGTGGAACAAAAAATGTATGCATGCCTTTCCTTTTCGATACGCAATATAAGTTGCCTCTCTGTCTCTTCATCTACACTTTTCCTGACATTTTCCCATTTTCCATTTCGGATTTTTTTCCGGAGTTTGTTTTTCTGTTTTGTCTTATCCCGCGTGAGAACGAAGTGAAAGGCAACCTTTGACTTTGTCTTCCTTTTCCATTTTACAGGACCGTTCATAAAGAACCTGCACATTATTAGAAGGACCGGACGTACTTTATGTAAAAATGTAGTTGTAAATTGGAAAGTGCAACCTTGTGCTGCTGCATTATTTCAATCTACCCCGTCAAAACGTTGGAAGAGAATAGGCCGAAATATTGTTCAATACCAAATTCGAGTTGTGTTGTGATGCTTTGCTTGTATGCAAATGTGATTTAATTCCTTTGTTTAACTGGGTTGATCTTCTTACAAGACAGTATTGTATGAACGGCCCTTAAGCCGCTTTTCAGCTGTTTCTCCTGCGAGTGCCCCTTCCAAATTCTCATGGAAAATGAATTTTCCAGTCAAAGCGAAAAGGAAAGAAAGTCAGCAGCGTTGTCGGAAAAAGACGGAATCATAATGAAAACTCTCCTTTTGCTGTGCTTTAGCTTCTGAGGTGTGGTTGTGCCATATCTCATTTTTCAGAGAAAGGGAGAGGTGGCAAGAGGAGAAGAAAATTGAGAGAAAGTGGGAGCGATGATGATGTTGTTGCGGCGTGAAGAATGATCGAATGATGAAGTGATAGCGTTGAGAAAGGCAATAATGCATGGGCGCAAAATAAATAATACATTATAGCAAGACGGATACCTTCCCCGGTTTTTCCCACCAGAATAAAAAGGTACGTGCTCATTCCTGGAACAAAACCCTTTCTCCTCCTTGCTCCTCATTATGTCACTGAAAGAGAGAAATCTCCAGCAGACACCATTTTTGCGGCTTCGCTGCCTGCTCCTTCCTCATTAGCATAAGGTTGTACAATACACACCTTGTTTTCCTTTATCTCCAGGCAGCTTGTGAATGGACACGGAAGACCGTCCTTGATGCATTTTTTCCTTTCTACTATTACGCATCATCATTTTCCCTTTTGAAACATTTCTTTAAAAAATTCAATTCTGACGCGGATTTTTAGATGTTTAAGAGCTTTTCTTAGCGTATTATTTGTGTCCACAATAATACTTAATGCACAACAAAAATACACAATATACAGAAAAGAAGTGTAACATTTTCTCTCAGTTTGCTTTTTGACCGTGAAGTACCCGACTAAAAATGGTAATTCATAGTTAGTGTCCGCTAAACAATTGCTGCCAGTCAGTCTCTGACACAGAACAGGAAGTTGAGCAAAAAATGGAGACAAGAAAATAGAAGTTTCTTCTGGTACACGACCATCTATTTTTTTCTGCAACTTGCTGAATGCTAGGATTTCCCTGCCATGCAGAAGTGGTTGTGCATTAAAAGAAGCAAAAAAAAACAATGAACTCAAAATGTCTACTGGTGTAGTGCACCACGTGTGCATCCCTAAATGGAAACGAGCTCCAACGTTTTCAAGTGAGAAAGTCTTTTAGAGAAAAAGAAGATACATTTTTTGTCACAAAAACTAAACTAAAACTTATGCTCTATTGTAACAAAAAGCGCTATAATAAACCAGGGGAAAAGAAGCAAGGCCGAATGAAGAAAAGAACAAAGAAGATATCCTAAAGAATCATTACTCAAGGAAGATAGTGACAAAGTATTATACCACGGCCATCACATTACTGTTAGCTTTTCTCCAATTTTTTCCATTCCGTGTAGCAAGTAAATATATATGTATACATACCGTATCGCGTATCTCGCCAAACAATTTTCCACTTCTGTTTTTTTTACATTTCTCAATTCTCTCTCCTGTCGCTTGTGTATGAATGGAAAAACTTGGAGATGCGAGTTCTGTGGAAAACAACGTCCTGAAAAAGCTGCTCATGTTGAAGCGGGAGCAGGAAAAGGTAACCATTTTTACTGAGTTGCCTGCAGTTAGATGCTATTTTTTCCGAAGATGATGATTATTATTATGGGTAGTAGTGATAAGACTTGTGAGCGTAATGTATATTATATTACGCTAGTAGGGACACACATAAGGAGGTGGATGTGCGCATTAATATATAAGCTATGTGTATAACTGTGCTCAGAAAAAAGCTGGCTCATCATCATCATACTTTTGCTCGTCACCATTCTTCCTATTCAACGTGTCCTATCTTTTTTCGTTGTGAGCAGGTAAAACTAGAGAGAAAAAGTGAGCAAGTATAAAATGAGAAGTTTTCTTGTGTCTTCAGTTTCGAGACTCGTAAGAAAGGCAGCTCCTAAGAAATACCATTTTTGGAGAAGCCATGAAGCCATTATTATAGGAAATAGTGAGACCGAAGACATGCATTATTAGACGCGGAGTATAAAGATCTACATGAGTATTACGGCTATATTAATAGGAGGATAGCACCATCATCTATTGTGTGACATGGGTCTATTACTCTTCTAAGCTGGTATATATAAGGCACTTGACTGCCTTTTTTAAGACTTCAAATTTTCTGATGATTTAAGTGAAATGGGAAAGGATTTAGGAGAATGAAAGATATTACGCACATAAAAGCACGAATTATTTAGGGGGATGGCACAGTCCAAGGAAAAGGTGGTTCATAATAATATTCTATACCTCAAGTCTCCTCCAGACAATATGTATCACCTTATGGAGCATAGAAAGAGTGGTGCTATTAAAAGCTTGTGTATTGTGTACCAACAAAAAAGTATGATCATTTTTATTCATTCCTTTTTCTTCTCTCAGAACCTTAAAGCAAGCAGACATAAATTGTGCGGATTTTCTATTTTATCCAGCAAACCTTATAATCTAATAATACTATCTGCAAGCTGTGGACGAGTTGAGATATACAGATATGTGTGCACAAAGCAGGCTATTTAATGGTCTTATAATTTTCCCAAGGTGCACGCACATTATACAATTGCATTCCACATTTTTCCTGGGATGTTTAGATTGCCTTTTATTTTGTATCAATGCAAACGAGAATACAGAGCACGACCAAAAAGAAGAAATGAAATAAAACAGTAAATAATTTATTGTTCTCGAAGCATCATCCCATTTCTCTGCTAAAAACTCCAGTAAAAACAATGCGCACACCATACTGTACTCCACAATACCAAAACGATTATCCTGATGCTAATGATGCAAAAAATGGGAAAGGCAAGGATTTGTTCCTTTTCCTCCTTATTTTCCCTCTAGACTCAGGAAAATATAAAGAATTGAAACAATATATTTAAGCTTCCGAAAAAAACAGAATGTCGGGAAGAAATATTCACTGGAAAAATTGTGGATTTTACATGCTCCATCCATCCCTTCATTAAATTGCTCGGGTTTCCTCTTTTTCAAGAGTCTTTAGCACTGTTGTAGCAGAAGCAATGAATGTAACCTGTTTTTTTAAAGAGTTATTTGTTTGTCTTTCCTGGAGAAGAAAATGCGAGCGAGGTTGAACCACTGCTTGCGACCGTTCGCAAGCATCGAACGGTCGTGGTTCTCCTCTTCTTCTTACACCACCATTAATAGCTTGAGGAAAGAGCGGGCAAGTTTTTCTCTTGTATCAATTTGAAAATCTTGTATAGTTTTTTTTCGTTCAAGGGACTTTCTGTCTTTGGGTTTTTTCTGTACCTAAATACAAATATTTTCTGTAGAAAATTAAACGCTCCGATCACTAGCTATATTTGCTGTAGAGGACAAATCTATGAAGGGAGGTAGAGAAAGCGTTTTTGAAAGAGAAAGATAGATTGTGTGTGTGTGTGTGTGTATTTCTAACAAGATCCAATTTCTTGATTCGTTCCTCGTAAATAGGAACATGGTTGTAAAAAAGGAAGTAACTTTCTTACATCTATATTTTCCCCATGGTTTGTCTTATCTTTGCTCCACTAGTGATGTACTACCATGACTCATGATAATTTTCAACTTTTGTATGTGATGTTGTTATTATATTGAAAAAAAAAGATGGTTGGAAATGTGCCCTGGTTTTCTCTGCTTTGCTGTGTTGTGAGTCTGTCTGATCTCGTCTCTTTACCAAGTGGCAGCTTTTTAGTTGTTCTTCTTCCTTT
>JAHZNF010000981.1:0-12290 GCA_027744215.1 Troglopedetes dispersus
ACAATCCAACGGAGAAATTAGGTATGCGAGAAACATTGCAGCATCTTCATTATTCCGTACCCACACCACACCCACCTCAACATTACATAGGTTTAAGTTAACTAACATATCCTTTTTTACGCGTATTCAGTACGCACTAGAACATGAAATAATCGCCGAATCCGACCAAACCTAATAAAAGCAAATAACAAATAAACACAAAAAACCTTATTCCTACTTAATTACTGCTTAATTAATATCATTTCAGCGTACTACAATCATATATCGACAGCAAGTGTGATTTTTTTACAAACAACCGTTGTAAATATACCAGTAGCAAAGGAATTTCAAGAATTTACTCCAAAAGCAGGAAGGTCTCCTTAATGACTACCCATAATTATCACCAATTTTATTGATCGGAAGTTCCAGCTTAACTAACTAACTAACAGGAAAAATTCAGAAAGTGGAGCGGAAGTCGGACCCACAAGAAAAACAGAAGTACCTACTTCATATTTCTAATAGATTGATTGCGTTCATTCATCTTGTCCGGAAGAACCAATAATGCTAATTAAAATGCGTCATAGAGACGCAAGAATTATTTCACAGAATTAAGTTTGCAGTAAATGCATCCTAAAACTCCATCGCGCATATTATACTTATCTCATATCCGTTGTGAATCGCGAATGCTTCAAACCTAAACACATCGGGAATGTGCATCAACAATTATGTGCCTACCATGTTGTCAGCGTGTTTTCACATTCATCTTTTCTTCTGCAAGGAAGTATAAACGCACTAAAAGGATAGTTCCGTATTAAATTACGTGGGTCAGTTAGTATCTCGTGACTTACTTTTGCTTCAGCGTAATACTGAAGTAGTTTAACAATATTTACTTCCGAATTCGCTTCACTACGTGTTTTCTCCAGAGTCTACCACACATTGCCAACCTTTTTGCAAGAGCATTCAATCCACTGGTGTGGAATGCGGTTGTCCGGAAGTGGAGCCATCCAATTACAATTTTCAGGGGTACTTTTGAATTCTAAAGCCGAGTCACACAAACAGTTATTGAATTTTTGGAAATAAAAACTGGTCAGATATGGCTTGTGAAGTCTGTAATAAGGAGGATGGTGAAGTTCCCGAAATTATAACGCTCTTTGTTCTCATTAACGATGTGAAATGTGCGGTAGCTGAATTATCATGTAGCTAGACGCCACCTTCCAAACTTTGCCACTAAGTTTAGTCATGTAGTCATATTTTATTTTTTTCAATATTCGGGCACAAGTTAGGTGGAAGACTTAGGAATGTGTGTAGAGAAGCGAAATTAAATATTATCACACCAATTTATAGTTATACTGAAGCAAAAGTGAATCAAGAGATAATGACTACCCTACGTATTTAATATACGCTTCCGTCTCTCATGATCTGTTGTTTGAACGCAGAATAATTGAAGAAATAATAAAAGTTGATAAATTGTAATGATGCCCTATGTTCTATATGATTAATGAGAAGTAGAGAAATATAGTAGAGCAGAATTGCATAATATATTAAAATTTGAATTCCCCGTGTCCTTATTGGCCCATTTCAAAAGTAGTTGGAAATTCGTAATCAGCTCAACGAGCCCGTTGGAATGATACCCCACTTTGCCCCAGAAAAGTGCATATTGAAAAATTCCATTGACATGTGACCCGGAAGGATTGGCTAGCTAAATCGAGCTTATGCATATTTACGTACATAATGTTGATTACCGAAATAATTTCTTTACAATGCAGTTTCGTTGTGATGTTATTGTTTGGACGCGACAACGCCCGGACGGATCATGCGAAATATATGGATGCTCTATATAGATCATACGACAAATAATCATTCATTACTAACTATCAGAGAGGATATGTATTATGAGATACTCATTCATGACTATAATGGTATCGGAATCTTGATTGCGTTTGTTACATAAACGTATAGTTTAAATCATTCTCGGTCATTTTTGAACAGCCACCCTTAATTTGAATCATACTGAACTTTGTAATTGGAGCCTCCAACTCGGGGGTCATTCTCATATGATGTCATCAATGGGGGTGGGTGGGTGGTATTTGGCCTGGCTATATTATCCATGTTATTTTTTCCTATCCTGTAATAGTTAAGGGGGTGGGTGGGTGGTCTGAAAATTTTGGATTTTTTGATGACGTCATATGAGAATGGCCCCTTGGAGACGGAGACAAGAGGTGTCATATTTCATTTCTTATCTCCCAATGCTTTGCTTTACTTGCATAGGTATCCAAAAATGCAGCGCATCCTCACCTGTAGAAAAGCAAAGACATTGGTATCGCATTTAATACCGCATAGCTTTCGCGTCACAGACATTACCTCATGATGAAATGTAAGTCATTAAACTTGTCTAATGTCCCTAAATATACTCATGTTCAGGTTAGCCATAAATTCATGTTTTATTCGTGTCCTCAATATTTTGTAATTAATCGGAAAAATCGTTTTCGTCTCCAATTTCTCTGTAGTTTCGCCTTATTGTCCTTGTGTGACTCAATGAAATGTTCAATTTCTATAAACAGTTTCTTTTTGAAAGCCATTAATATTACCTATTGTTCTTACGAAAGAATGGGTTCTCAATGTTAGTCACAGGCAGCTTCAAGGCTATGCGGTATGGCATGGCATCTACACTTCATACTTACATCATCACGAATTTAAATATACAATTTACTTACGCGATTGCTAGAACCAATTATTTTAAATAAAGCAGATTATACTGCAACGAGGCAAAGTTAATTTAATTGAGGTGAAACGAAACTTCGTTAAAATCGGAAAATGCACAACGGCGAAGAAGAGGACATATTCGGGGAACTTATGACAAATATTAAGGTGCTGGAGGAAGACTTCCGTCAAAGCTTCAGGTACAATAACTGGGGCCTGGACTTTGACTACTCTTACTGGCCAATCAGGGATTGCACTGGAATCCCACCATCTCGCAAGAAGAAGCGAAACCGTGTGCCACTGGCTTACCGTAAAACTATCATATTCCAAGTCCTTTCTATTTTTATTGCATTGTCAAAATGAGGAGGAGCTACAGCATAGAGCGCAACATGCAATTTGGTGTTCCAAGGTGTGCTAAGGTTGGACTCCTTAGCTTGTAGATTTAAAAGAGTACTTTTTGGTCATTTTCAGCGGATATTGTATCCTGTGTTCAATTCAATGAAGATGGAGAATTGCTAGCAACAGGGGACGTGGGTGGCCGAATCGTAATCTTTTGCAGGGATTATGAGACGGAGGAGGTAAAACTTAATGTCATGAAGCTTGTCTTATATCTTGGAAGTTGATGCTAATGATTTTTGTACATATTATTTTGTTTCTTGGTAATCCACTACCTGCGGACAAAGGGCGAATATTGTCAATACACTGGTTTTAGGAGCTTCGAACCTAAGCTTGATGTACTCACGAGTTATGAAATAGAGGAAGAAGTTAACCAAATTAAATGGCTCAAAAAGACAAACTCTGCTCACTTCCTTCTGGCTGGCAATGGTGTGAATCTTGAATCGATAATTTTTTTACCTTCAAAATTTATTCTTGCATGAGTAAACGAATCGACCAAACCCCTGAACTTATCTTTTAATAAAAAAACACTCAGACAAAACCGTCAAATTGTGGCGGATTGCTGAAAGGGAAACTAAGGCTGAAGGCTTTAATTTCGCAAGTGGATTCCGAGATCCACAGAGCATCACGCGTGTGCGGGTGAGGAACTCAAGGGTCGATTAAGTAAAAAAATACTAGCTTAAATCATTGCAACATCATTGAGGTTTTGAAATGTTGCAGGTACCTCAAGTTGTTCGAGCCCCGGTTACAATTCAGCCATCCTTACGTCGCGTTTTCGATAATGCTCATGCTTATAACATTAACTCAGTCAGTGTTAATTCTGACCAGGAAACGTATTTGTCGGCTGATGATTTGCGAATTAATGTCTGGAATTTGCAGCGCACCGATGAGTGTTTTAGTGAGTTACTTTTGGAAAGCGTATTGATGGCATTGTACAATGGTGACCTTTGACTTTCAGATAGATTCAAACTTTTATAACTTTCCTTGTCCATGCAGCCATCGTGGATAATAAACCGGAGCAGATCGATGATTTGACGGAAGTGATCACTTCATGTGAATTTCACCCATCCGACTGCAGCTTATTTGCGTACACTAGTAACACGGGAATTGTTCGATTGTGCGACATGCGCAGTGAGGCTTTATGTGACAAGCACTCAAAATGGTTCTTAAATGACCACATTCAAAACTACTATCCATGGCCACAAGCAGGGAGACCTACCGATATTGCGTATGACATTAGTTTCTGCTTTGTGTCACATAAGCATAGTGCATGGTAAGGAAAATTAATCCAAGTCTCATCCCGAAAATCATATTATAGAATATCGGATGTCAAGTTTTCTGGCTCCGGGCGCTACTTGGCGATCAGGGATTTCTTGTGTGTTAAAATCTGGGATTTGCAAATGGAGAAGAAACCTGTAGAGTGTTACCCGGTAAGAAAGCGTGCTAAGTACGATTGTTAAAAAAATCTTGTGGATCAATGAAATACATCAACGGTACGATTCCAGGTTAACGAATATATGACGTCAAAATTTGTCGGGCTCAAACCAAATAAATTTGAAGTGTGTTCACATGAAGGTGTGGTGACAAGTGTGTGAAGTGTGCACTAATTTCTTATGTCGGGTATGCTTCGGTTATCCGAAATACTAAAAGGTGGTTGATGAATTTCAGGCGGGAACAGTTTCCAATAGACAGATCGACGAGGCCGCAGTGGGCACCGTGGATTTGTCAAAGAGAATACAACATGTTGCCTGGCATCCAAGTGAGAACATCATCGCCGTGGGAGCTACGAATGATCTTTATGTAGTCCACGAAATATAATTAATTTATGGAAATCCATTCCAATATTTGATTATTTACATTATATACTAATATTTATCTAGTATGTAAGAAAAAAAATCACTTTTTTTAAAATATTATATATTTTGACAAGACGGAATTTACGAGCAGTCAGCCGACTGAAAAGTTATGGTATCTTGTAATGTAAGACCTTTAATACTTTCCACCATCGCAAGTATTGCCGACAATGTGGCGTCAGATATTCCTTCAGTTTTTCGTACCATAACTGCCCAGTCCGGCTCGGCCACGCCATTTAGATCACAGTCCACCGTGAGGAGCCAGCTATATTGAGTTTCTTTTCCAATCACTCCCGCAGCAACGACAGATGTCAGCGTGTCCTCTGCAAAGTTAATATAATTGATTTCTTTGTTTCAAATTACAACTTAAATGATTGGGATAAACTTTGCGTACAGTGACTGATTTCAGAATTGGAAGGTTTTCTGCTTAACTAATGGCTACTTCCGTTCCTACATGTTATTATTATCAATATTCTATTATTTTATTATTATTATTATGAATATTAATATTCTACTTTTATTTCATTTATTTTTTTTATTTGATTAAAAATCACAAAGTCCCAAACATGATCTACTCCAATCGCACTTTCTTTTAAAAATTTGTATTACCTCCAGTTGGCCACGACATTGCCCATTTGCTGTGTTTTGGGTGTGTCGTATCTCCGACCAAGATCCCTTCCATTGCAAACGATTTATCTCGTTGTTCCAGTTGCTGCATTGTGACATTTAGTATGGTTGGATCCTCCAAACTGTCAATGGTATACGTAACCGAGAAGCAAGTTTCTTTCTGAATGAAATCTGGATTTGATGCTTCGAAGGCATGCTTCCATAATTCGAAAGCTGTTCCCGATAGTCTCGCAGGGTGCCACTCCAGTCGTGTGGAACCCGTAACCGAGAAGCAAGTTTCTTTCTGAATGAAATCTGGATTTGATGCTTCGAAGGCATGCTTCCATAATTCGAAAGCTGTTCCCGATAGTCTCGCAGGGTGCCACTCCCCCGTCATCTGAAATCATAAAGGTTATGGACATATCAAATATCCCACTAATAAAAGTAAACCTGTGTAAGTAATTGCTTCTAAACATATCTAATTCGCACCATGTTTAAATGAAGATTTAATCTGGGAACAGTTGCAGGGCAACGAAGACCTTCAGATGGTGGTGCCGGTGATTCAGGAAGAATTGTTGTTTCTGGTCGTGTGGAACCTTTTGAGGAAGAACTGGCAGAATTTCGTTCTATATTCTCTTGAGATTTCTGAAGTTGTGCAGGATTCTGAGGCCATTGGAAGGTAACTGGGGCACCTTGCACTGGAGACAACTCTGGTGGGGGGACCGAGGACATGTTTGAAGTATGTAAAGGGCCAGAAATATTTTTGCCATCAGGTGCTGCAGAATTACTTTTTGGTTGGTTTGGAGGTTTTTTAATAAGGTCCGTGTGACTGGAAGCAATGGGAGATTCTTTCATTGGCGTAGAGTTATGCAAACCGGACGATTGGGGAGTGGTTAAAGTCCCATTATATGAATTAGCACTTTGTCCAAATGATTTTGAGGTTGTTCCATGCTTGGAATTTTCACGTCCTCCAGACGAGTTCGGAGCTGTAGTGGAAGTTCCATGGAGGAACGTTCCTGTTCCTGTCGTTGATTTCAGCGTTGTACCATTTTCGATTGAATGGCCTCTTGATGGTTGAGCGCTGGTACTTCCGTGAGAGTTCAAACTTCGTCCGGATGGTTTGTGAGTTGTACTGGAGTAATGGAAGTGCTCCTCTCCTTTGGAGGATTTAGATGTCGTATGATAACTGGAGGGACCAGGTTTGGCTGACGTCTTGTGAGTTGTCGTTCCATGATCGGAAGCAATGTTCTGCCCGAAAGGCTTGTGAGTCGTGATTGCGTGCTTAGAGGCTCCATTCCCTCCACTTGTCTTTACGGTTGTGGTCCTATGGTCTGCCTCGAAACTACGTCCGATTGGTTTGTGACTTGTTGCATGAGAACTATGGGCTCCATTCGCGGAAGGTTTATGTGAAGTGCTTGTGTGATGTATTCCACCGGGAGGTTTGGTGGTACGAGTCTCATGTTTTGGTTCTGTCAGTTTGGTCTTGTTCGTTATGTCACTGTGATTGTGAGCTGTTACATTATGTGCGAGCGGGTCTGAAATCGTGCGACCGGATTGGCCCTTACCCTTTGGTGTTGTCTTTTGCATAATATGTCCAACTGGTGAACTTTTATTTTCCAATTCATGTGGAGAAGGTGTTGTCTGATGATTATTATTATCGGTGATTAGTGGTCGTTTGGTCAAGTTAAGTTTCGAAGTGTCATTTTTATTTTTACTAGTTTCGGTTAAATTAACAGGAATATGAAGATGCTTTTTAGTAGGGAGTACAGTCGGGTTTGGCACTGCATATGTATATGTGGATAAAATTGTTGCTATAATTGTCACCGACACTAGAATTACATGCATTCTGGTACGGTAATCTGAAGCTGAAAACGATCAGAAACGATACCTAACAAATAGGATGAACTTCTGCATAAGAAATCTTATGTTAATGTTTTCAAGATTACAATTCAGCATCATTCATTTCATTACTCACCCCATTTCTGTAACCATCTTTTTTATCTTTTTTTTTGCGCATGTAAATTTATTTTCTTGTTATATGAGAAAGGTCCCCGCATACGTATGAAACATTCATAAAGAGAATGCGTGCTTCATATCCATTTTAATTGGTTTAGTAATTGCTTGACGCACCAATCCTAAAAATCATTTGACGCTTCCGAAGGTGATTATATTTTTCATTACCAATATCATTATAATGTAGGAAGCATTGGTTAGTTGTCATCTATGTACCAACTTCGGCACGCACGTAAGATAATTTCCTGCAATATTGTAAGTGCTCTGATATCCGTTTCGCATAAGAAACCAGCAATACCGGCGCAGCGGATGCCGAAATACACGGAAACAAACTTAATATCATCATCATCATGTCTTAATGTGTCCTAAACTAATTTAGCGTCGACCACGGTTTGCATTTATGTGCACTAACACAAGATGAAGAAGTCTTTAAAACTTACCCAACAACTCCTAAACATTTATAACTTCATTTAATCAATTAACAGTCATTAATTGACCATGTTGCATTGCGCATTCTTGGAATACAGAGAGGAAATTTCACCATTTATTCTTGGATTTGCAGTCATTATTGTCACTCCCTGTCACGTTTTGTAATTCAAAGTTTTAGCTAAGCTAAATTTAGTGGTAAATCAAGTTTGATTCATTTCACAAGGTAAGTATATAAACATTATTGAAATTAAAGTTTGTTTTGAATTATGTATAAAATTATAAAAAAATAAATGAGGCACATGCTTGAGCTGGGTCTTTGTTCACCAATTTCTTATTCGACGCAGGCACGCCATGTGCATTGAGTTGAGAGCTTTTGTAGGCTTTATTTTCACCAGGCTGAGTGGGAATTTGCCTTTTTGAATAGAAACCCCCTACAATCTGACCAGGTAATAGTAAACACGGTAAGAAAAATGCACAAGAGTAGCTTCACCAATTGCAGTGCAAGGCACTGCTGCTGCTGGAGCAAGCAAGGTAGAAAATGTTATAATTTTTTAATCAACACCTCACCTCACCACCACCACCAGTTCTATTCACACGCTATCGGCTCGACAGCTTCAGAAGAAGGTTACCGTTGACACGACGGCAAACTGATAATAAGTGGATGGTTATCGGAACTCTTTACATTTTAGTCAGATTGCTTATCTGTTTACTGATTTTTTGAATGAGGTAGACAGATAGTCAATCTCAGCAATTTGCACGTTCTATTGTTGTGTAAATTTCTCACGCTCAGTGTGTTTGCATGGACTAAGTTTTGACATTTGAGGTTCGTCTGTGGTGTCTTGTTTGTACTAATCCAGAGTTGGATTGTTCATGGTAAAAATTCTTCTGAATATTCTGTCTCCTCCGGGCTTTAAAAGCTAGTACATATTAGTACTTAGATAGTGGAGGAGGTTAATGAATTCGTCTCAGCCAGCGATCTCTACTGATAAGTTAAAAGTTGTGATATTGTGACGTAATGCATTTAGACATTGTAGAGTTCGAAATGTCATTGTGACGAGCATTTAACTTTTGGGGAACTGAGGTGAGTATAATTTCAGTAGTTGTTTTCTGAAAGTGTGACGACTCGTCACTAACTGCAAGTATATAAAATGAAGTGTCTTACACCCTCATCACAGTAGGGTTAATTGAAATTATAAAAACAAATCCGTGTTCAAGGCTGTTTAATGTGTTATTACTAAACTTTGAAGTTGTACTTACTTTTGAAACCTTGACATTTTTTTATTAATTTAGGCAAAGGCTTAATTGCCCGTCTCTTCCGGTAGAATGGTTATTGGTGGCCGTGAATCCGCTTCTATTTTAAGACGTGGAATATTTGCCGTTAACAAGACGATGGAGTACACGTCCACGGACCTACTCAACCACTTGAAACGTATCATAGTCAAGGGTACGAATAAGTAATTACGCGTTTAATTGGATTAACTAGATGATTGTGGTAGAAATCTATATTATGATATGTGTTGGTTTTTCTTATTTAGAAACTCCTGATGAGTTTAAACATGCAACTTTAAAGCTGGGTCATGGCGGAACTCTGGATAAGTCTGCTGTTGGAGTGCTAGTCGTTGGAGTTAATTGGGGTTGCAAGAAACTTCCACTTTTGCTGCACGGTGCTAAAAATTACATAGTTGTGGGGCAGCTTGGCATTGCAACTGATACACACAACGAAGGCGGACGAATTACTGATGAGCGCCCTTACAGTAAGATACATGTTCAATGCGAAAACGATTCGGAAAAGTTGAATCAGAGTCATGAAGTGAAATCAAACAAAATTAAATGTACCTCTTTTGTTCCTAATCAGGCCATGTTTCGGAGGAAGACATTGCTGCTGTACTTAAACAATTCGTTGGTGAAATCTGGCAGACTGCTCCGTTATATTCCGCTTTGAAAGTTCATGGTCACCGAATGTCGGACTTAATTCGGTAAGATGTACATAATAAGCTTGTGCATTCATGCTCGACATCCGATAATCTGATGCAACCATTCATACTTTTTATTCCATTTTTCAGGGAGGGAGTGCAAGTTCAACCACGTGATCGTCTTGTTCGTTGTTACAGCGCGGAATGTACTGACTTTAGTCCACCATTCTTTACTGTTCACGTTAGATGCGGTGGAGGATTTTATGTACGAAGTCTGATTCATGATTTAGGAATAGGTTGGTTCACTTCACTTACCTTTTTCAAAGATTCCAAATTTATTTTTGCCCGGACTGAAACAATTTGGTTATTTAATGTTCAATTTCGTTTCAGCTCTGAATACTTGTGCTCACGTGCGCCAACTGCAGCGAACTCAACAAGGGCCTTTCACGTTGACAGACTGTCTGAACGAAAATGAATGGAACCTTAACAACATTATTGATTCGATTCTGTTCTGCCAACTAAAGTTCAGTCATTTTGAAAAGAAAGTTAAACAAGCCTGATTGAGGGATGATCCGGAGTCGAACATCGTAGGTTCAACATCCAATGTTTTAACTTTCCAGCGGTTTATCGTGTGCGTGCGTAGACTTTTAATTTGTATTCTTTAGACGAAACATTTCAATAAAGAAACTTTATTAATAAAAAGTGGAATACCTTTGGCCGGGTATTGTTAATAATGGACGACAATCTTTTCGATATTTGGTGGAAATTTTACGTAAATCATAACCTGATTGTAACTTTATTTTGCGAAGGACTGTTCCATACAACTTTCATTTGATACTCATCCTCTTGTTCTTCTGACACTCGCTCCATTGATTTGTGATCCACAAACTGGAATATTTAAAAAATCTCCACGAGCCAACAAAAGGCTCCTGTTGAAATGAACTGTGCTGGAATTCCGTTTTACAGAGGGATTGGCTGAAATTGGAAACATGCAACTGAATCAACTCTGAAGCACGTGTTGAGCTAAAAGGCCGACTTTTGTACAGTCAGTAGCTTGGCGGAAAATGTCATGAATGGCTTATGCTGAAATTTATTTATTTATTGAAATAACACACTTTTTCATATACAACAATACCAATAATTTGTTGTCCTAATGCATTCTTGTCAATATGGTTTTACAACAGTTTCTAATCAAAATTTAGCACAGAACGAATCCAACTCATGATGCAATTCTCTTAAGTAACAGGATAATAATACAACTTTCACTAATGTTACGTGTGGTAAAAACTAGCATAAATTGTTGGGAATGGCTAACTGACTAGGTAATTAATTTGATTGTAGCAGCAGCTAATCTCGACACCGGTTCAAACAACATATTATTCCTACAGCTAACATAATTCACTAACCCACGCGAAATTTCTTGCTCACTTGAGAGTACTCACACGTATAAATATAAGTAACTGTACTTTGAACTGCTTCTCACTCTACACGTTGTGCCGCCTCAAGATTAGCAAATATATTCATTATGGAAAACAGTGACCGTTGACTAGTCTGCACCTTAGTCTCTATTTGGAGAGGTAGTAAACAAGTAACTAACTGAAAATTAAAAATACTATAATAGCAAACAGTTGGAACAGGGTAATTTGCTTATATTGCTTGATAAAGCCATCATCGTGTCCGTGCTATGATAATAATTTTATATTACATGAAATCAGACTCGATGAATCATTACTTCTTATTTAGTATTACTTTTTAGTTACTTTATGTATCTCATGTGTATAGAAACAGTTTGCAAAAAACCCTGCAATTGCTTGCGAAAAAAATTCAGCACCCGTAATAACAGTTACATATCATCAGTTTAATTTTTTTTCTCGCTGAATACGTACCCTACAAAAAAGTTTGTTGCTTGCAGATAAGTCGTGATCCGCTGATGCTACGAGCCTCGTAGTTATAAATTCTTTCAAAATCTTGACAACGAATACAGACAGAAATGAAAGTGACAAGCACGTGGATTTTGCTACGATTCCAGAAGCTTGTCTTATTAGTATTCCAGGAAGTTGTATTACAGTAATGTGCTCTCTAAGTACAATATCATTTTCACTATACCCCCGAATTGTTGGGAAACAGCTCATTCAATAACAGTTTATAATATATTTCATTAATAAAATATCACAATTTCTGCCTGGACCTTTCTCCGTCAACACACTATTTCTTAGTTCTGTTTGTTTTGTATCGTTATTCTCACAAGTACAGAAAAGCAACGACTGATGTGATGCGATAGATATCGGCATGCGGTAAGGATGAGTAAACTACTGCTTCTTGGCTACATTGCTAAGTAATTACAAAGAAATACACAATTATCTTTCGGAAAACATGTTCATTTCTTAAAAGCATTTTTTAA
>JAHZNF010000982.1:0-10368 GCA_027744215.1 Troglopedetes dispersus
GAATACGGTTGTGTCATAGTGAGCAAGCAGTGGTGTCGCATTTTCCATATCTGTACATCTATAATTACTGGTCTGAGGTCTGGAAAAATCGATTGACGAAAGAAGTAGATTCACTTAAATAATCAATTCTGAGAAATTGACATTTTAAAAGTCAAGATTAAAAGATCGGCAATTAAGCTGTAGGTCAGAGCCTTTTTTCATGTTTATGGAATTAAACTGATAACCAAAATCAATTTTGCCCAACCACTTTACCAACCGTCACCATTTAATTTTCCTGGGGTCAGGTTGACGCAGACACGAAAAGCAGCATGTGTGCTCAATTTTATGAATTACTATTATTTTCATATTTGCAAATATTGATGACCAACAGCTTCGTTAAAGTCAACGGACATGTAGATTACTAACCCACATTTACATATTCAACCCATATTGCCGTTTTGTTTCAATATTTGAGTTTTGAGCCACAACAGACCACACAAATTGGAAAGTCACTACTCGGCCCCAATTCCAACAAAAAATGGTATGGTATAACTAATGAATCATGGTTCTCACTAACCTGAAACAAAAAAAAATAAAATTCAAAATTCTAATTATCTTGGCCACCCATCTCCACCCAATTTTTCTATTCTCATTATCTCAGCTCATATTTATTGCCGTTTCTTGTCTTGATAAACCACACGGAGAAAACAAAACGTTCCTTGTTTGCTCACTCATCGTGTTTTCTCTGGTCTCGTGTTCCTGCCATTTTCCTGTCATAGAAAATACGAGTACAACCCACATTCCTAACCATACGCATAAATACAATCCTGGCATGTTTTTGTGAACACAGTGCGGGTTTACATTATGCATAACTATCCTCGAACCAGCACTCAGCACTCATGGAATATTTTCTGCTCACTAAACTGGTATGTTAAGAGCAAACTTGATAACATGTAATTGGTTCGTTTTCTCTTGTTGTGGTTGTTTTTTTTTCTCTCTCGTGTCGTATCTCACGCAGAGAACAGGTAAAAACACACATGACAGGAGCAAAAGTGCCTTCATAACTTTCCCCTCTCTCTGCTCACTGACACAATAAGTGGATATCCATGAAACGCTCTCCTACCTGAGGATAAGGATAGGAAGGAGGTGGGCAAGATGATTACTTTTAGTTCCTAGGATGTGTGGATACACTTTTTGCAATTGGGTTTTCATACTTTTTTTCTCAGAGAGACTTAAAGAACGGGAGAAAATCAAGGAAGTAATAGTTAATGTCTGGAGGCTATGCAGAAAATAGCATGAGAGGCGGAAATGGAATAAAAATCCTCCATTATGCATACGCAATATTGAGACTTGTTTCTTATTTCAGAGCGATTCTCAGTTTTTCCCCTGCCTCCACTTTCACTGCTTGAGTAGTTTCCAAGACTTAATATACCTACAATCATATATATAAGGGTAGCTCCGCAGATAAAGTAGATTTTTTTTCTGAGAAACGAAAACACAGAACAAGCTTCGTTTAGGAGTCCCCGGATAAAAAAAATGATGTAGAGCAAAGTCGCTGGAGATGAATAGGATACTGTGTAACACAGACTGAAAGTCAAGTTAGCAGCACTTTACATATTTTCCATGTTGGATGCGCCTAATTTTCCTTTCCACTCCTCTTTCGTTAAGCTATGTTGCGTACACAGTTCTACTTTACAATCTTTTCTCCTTCGCTTCGTCGTGCAACGTCAGTTAAGATCACAGCGTGGAAGTTGTAAAACATGTGATGTATGTGAGAGCGACAAACAAAATTGACATTTTCAAACAACTACATGCACCCGTTTAATAAACCTTCGCACAACTTCCTCTTTCCTGTCCTTTTCTCTTCTTTGTTATTTTTTTGATGATGTTGATGGAGAAAAAAAACCGGGGATGTTGGTCTTGTTGATGATGATTGAGCAAACACGCAACTTCATCAAAATAACTGACGAACGTTGATGATGATTGACCACCAACGAACTATACTGAACGCGTGTACATACACACAAGCGCATGAAAATTTATGCACGTATTGCCAGCAGCACCAGAAAAAATAGGAAATTCCCCTCGTGTGTGTCTATAAATTGAGAAAGTGTGCATGCACAAGAAACACCACAAGGTATGCGTGCACAATACTAAATATGTATGTGTAAAAAATATTTTCCTTTCCACAGGGAAAACTACTTTTCTACCCTTTCTCCTTGATTGTTTGTCTCCGCCGCACACACATGCATATTTTTATAGAATATGTATGTACATGTGTGGTGGCAGACAAGTGTGGGTAAAAATGAATTCACTTCAATCAACAGAATAGAAAGAAATGATATGTTTTGTCATCGTTTTTAATAACGAGAATAATCCCTGAAAGCTATAAAAAAAGATGGGGGATGGGATGACGGCTTGACGAGGCTGATTCTTATCGGGAAAAACAAGGCCTTCTTATTTTTAAGCTTCCGCCACTTCCGAATTAGACTCGACGAGCTCTCCACTACCGCACAATGTTCTCTTTGGCTGACAGTGTCATTGTCATCTTTATCTTCATCGTCGTGTAAGGAAAATAAAGTTTTTTTTGGGGTAAAAAATTGAAAAACGAGGATGAGACAATGTTTGCTCACATCTTGAGTGCTGTGGTGGTAGTGTGTCTTGATAATGGTATTGATGAGTCAAGAGCTGGTTCGATCGCACAATCACAAGAGTGATATTTTACCACACCCTTCTCCCATCAAAAAGTGTGTAAATAAATAACAAGACAGCAAAAAATGAATTGGGAACGAATGACTAATATATTTTTTCTCTCATGAATTGATAAGGGATTATTATGGAGTCGTAATAGATAAGCACGTTGTTAGTGACGTGACAATGCATTATGGATGTTCAAGAAGGAGAGTAAATACATACAATGGACGTTGGAGTACTTTTGGCTTGAAGCTATAATAAAAATGAAATGGTGACATCATACGCATATTGACAAGTTCCCTTTCAATTCCATCTACATTTTTCCCCTTTGCTGCTAAGTCCTAAACAAGCAGAGTTTGAGAGTTGGAGGCATGACGAGATCGCAAACACATTTACTAAATGAATCTTTTTTTTTTCATGCGAAGAATAAGAAAGACGAACGACTCATAATATTTATCATCACTTTGTAAACACTAATCGCATCAATGAACCAAGTACGTGTCGAATGTTGTCTACGTCTTTGCCTTCGCAGGGGAGCATTACTCCATGGATTCAATTTTCTTCATTTTTATGGAATGGGTTTCCCAGAATAGAAATTCATAGAAGATACTTTAGAAGTTCATTTATGTTTCACTTTATTTATTACAAATTTATTTGTAGTACTTTCTCTCTCTGGATGTTTTTGTGTGTGGCAACAATGCAATAATATTATAATAGTTCCAAAAAATAACGAGTACTTTCCATGTACGTATTTTTGTACTTTTAACCTTACAAATGTTTACTGGGAAAATGGTTTCACCACCACGTGCTTTCGTTTACTTCCTCTATTCTCACTGCAACCACTAAATTTTTTAAAGAGGAACAGAGTACATATGAACATTGAAAAAAAATATTGTCGATGCAATAAAAAGCTGCTAACAATTTTCAATTGCATTCCATTCTCTTCCGTTGATGCGCTCTCCCTGTAATGTCTATTGTCTTTGGAGGCACTTATAAAATACCATTACTATTATTGCTACAATCATTTTCCGCTTCTCGCCCGACTCCATTCACACAGGAGCATGAAAGTGAGGACAATGTGCGGAGAAAGCATGTCCTGGAAAAAAAGAATCACTATTTTTCTCGCTCTTTCACTTTCAATGTTCATTTTTTGCCCTCGCGCTATTGTTTTTTTTTGTAGCAGGATTTACATGAAATTGCTATTTTCCTTCGGCTCCTTTTTGAAATTTGAAATCATATTTTCTACGGCTTGACTTGGAACATAATTTTGTACTCCGCTCCTAATATAAAAATATATTATGTGGAGACAATAAGTGGATACTAGAAATGGTGTAGTGCTCCAATGCGTAGGTATACAAAAAATGCTACAACAAAAGTCTTTGTTTCCTGGCTCGTATGCATTTTTATGAAAATGAAAGCATATTATTTGTGTTGAGGTTGAAGTAGTCATAAAGTGGATGAGAGGTTTGATATTTAGAATAAAAAATGCTGTTACAAGTATCCACATTATCATTAACATGATCACCAGAAGCCAATTCAAGGCAATAAAAATGTTCCTTGGTTGTAGTTACGTTTTTGTACAACGCTACATGACTTTTTTTTGTCATCATGCATATTATATTCATAGGCTAAACAATATAATGAAAAGGACCTTACAAGTTCATTATGTGAAAAGGAATACACGCGTGCATTTATTATGTGCAAGGAAAAAAGGCGATACACGCAAAGCTCATAATTTTTACGATACGCTTTTTTCGTTGTCGCAGGAAGGAAGCAAAAAAAAAGAAACATGCCGCAGCACGTAACAATGCCGGAGAGAGACCTTGATAAAAAATCATAAAAGGGAATTTCCTACTAATTAGTGCATGGCCACGTGATAATTTTCACAATTCTCATTGCTCCTATTATCCGTCTCTTTTTTCTTGTTCTCCTGTTGCAATTTCGACATCCTCATCAAGTTCCACTTTCATCGTGTCGCAATCCCGCAACTTGTGTCACCTTTCTAGCTTTTTTATTGCTGCTAGACTGGAAAAATTAAAGTTGCAAGAGTGGCACCATTTTCAGCAGTGGAAAATTCTTGTTTTTTCTGGGTATTTAATTTGCATCAAATTTTAATCATCATCCTTATCATATTCCTCTTTCAAAGGAACAGGTTCAACTTTTAATCTTCTTTCCCTAACATTCTCAGACTTGAAAAGTATTGGGAAAGCGTTGTCTCTGTTTTTCCAGGAAGAAAAGCTTGAATGAATGAACTTTTTACACTCAGAGAAGAGAAAGGATGTTACGAAAAATTCTTGATAAAAAAACCTGAAGGTGTGCGTATATAAGTTCAACTGAATTTACTATCATAAATAACTTGTAACATGGGCAAAGGCTTTAAAAAAAGGACGAAAACTGTGTTATTAACTGAAAGCTTTTCATTCTTTTTTTTCTGTTCACACTGGCTCTCTCGTTAAGTGAGAGAACTCATTAAAATCCCATCTGAGCTGAGGTGAATTGGAGAGCTCCATAGGAAAATATAGCACATTTTTGGAGTTGTTTTTTTTCTTCATAAAAGTATAAAAGAACAAAGAATAACATCAGAGCAGTCTGACAAAAAAGTGTCACAAAGTTTCCCAAAAGTAAAAGCGGAACTGTGAGGAAGCCTATCCATTCAGTGAATTTACTGCACCACGTTCACTTGCAGCAGTAGACTAACTAGCTGGAATAGTTTTGGGTGAGTGAAGCAATATAATAAATTTTTTCCGGTGTGATCATCCTCATAAACCGAGAATTCTAAAGTTGGAGGAATCGGAGGATAATGAGCGTAGTGGTGTAAGGTTGGTGGCGGCAGTGGAGAAGTGGCGGTGCGGCTGCTGGGAAATTAATACGATCCCGTCCGGTTCGTTAGCTCTCGAAACGGCTGGTATGAATCTTGTCGACGTCCACCGTCTGTGTACATTATAATAATAATAATGGGGACTGGTGTGCGGTGTCATTTGTTCCTGATATTTCTTCCTCTTCCGTTTTTTTCTACGTTGCTACTATCTCCATTATTTTATTATTTTTTTGTGTGGCACTACTCTGCCTTTCTCTCTAAAATTGACTAGTTCACTGACTGACTTGACTTTGGACTTTCTTTTTTTTCCTGGTTTTCCCTTTGCTCATTCTTGTCATGTCATGTGTGCTTTATTACCGCGCTCCGTTTTTGTGGACCCAACGATCCAGCAGATGCCTACGCACGTACATACACATACATACTCGCACACACACACACTTGTTAAATTATTACCATCTCGTTTCTTCAATTTTCTTCAATTCAAATTCGCTCAGTTGAGTTTAATCCATGCCTCACCTAGCTTTTTGCTCACCGTTCTATTCAAGCATTACAATTTTAATATGTTTGAATTCATAAAAGCAAATATCCTTTCCTTCTCCTGTCTTCGCGCCCAGTGGCGTCCGAACCCGAGAGCCCGACAGGGGAGGCGGTGAGTTTTACTTTACATTTTAAAAAATATTTACAAGGGATATTAAATTAGAAGTTTCGACCTAAGAAAAGTCGGGTATTTCGAAGGGAACAAATGTTTTTGGTGCAGAAGCAGAAAACCTTGTGAAGAGAGTAAAATTCCAGACATTGTTCAGTATGTCGGAACATGGCCCATTAACAATTTATTCTCAGAACGATATGATAAATTTACAGAAAGGGAAGGCCCTACACCTACACTGGCTTACGAATGAATTGGTTTCCGTGGAAACAATTTTTTCCAAATTTCTAAGTTTCATTGGGTTTCCGTCAATTTCACATGGGGTATTTCTGATCTAGCTTGCAATATGGGTATACATACCCCTGACGTCCTGAGGTTTGGACGCCATTGTTCATCTCCAAACGGACCAGACACCCAGAAACAAGACAAAAGGAAGAAAAGCGGAAAGATTTCGTTTTAAAAAGTCATCTATCCATCATAATACGTCTCTCCTGTCCTTTTCACAGAAGAAAGGAGTAACTTCAAAAATAAGAGCAACAGCCGGTGTCATCCTTGTCTCTGGTGACTAGTGAGAAGCATGTTATATATGATTATACATTCCGGTTGTGGTGTAGCACTCCACGCACACACATACACACACGTCCATATCCGTCCATCCACAAATGATTCCTTTGTTCTGTCTCTCAACGACACAAAAAATAGATATGTGCTCATCTTCCTTTCAGATTTGAGCAACTGAGACAGAATTTATCACTTGATTTTCGCAGAAAACTGTACCACATTACATTTCTACGAGAAAAACTCGTACAAAAGAAGCACGACAGTTTTTTTTTCTTCAGCCAAATGATCTCCTCTTTTCCTTCTGACATGACAATCATCAAGATTGATAATGATGATGATGCAACAGCAGTTCTCCAAGAGGGAAATAGCAAGTCAAGCCACTCGTTAATTCCGGATGCCCTTTTTCCCACTTGTTCTCCCTTCCAAAAAATTGGTTTAAAAAAAGTTGGGAAAGTTGTCTCAAATTTGCATCGTCATCAGCAGGATCACTCGTCTAAGTTCCTGTCATAACTATAATGATGATGCTCCAATGCTGCTCCACTAACTACATACAAAGTTTCCTCTAATATGACAACTCTACATGGTAAGCATTTTATAAATCAATTTGCGTGTAAAAAATTTAGGACAGCGAGAAAATTGGAACAATTTTTTTAGAATTGAAATGGAAAAGGCATGGGCAGAAAGGCAAGAAAAAGGTTTCGAGCTGAACTCACGTTCCCTTTTTTCACAGGATTAGGATTGACTTTTTTTTTCGGGGAGTATATTTTGTGTGCATATATGCGTGCCCGCTTATGTAGCACTACATATATGTATGTGACACGAGATGGACTTGTGTGATATGAATGAGAACACGTCTAACTTTCCAAGGTCAGTTCTCAACTTTTTATTCTTTAGCTTCTTTTCTCTCCTTATTTTCGTGACACACGGTTATCCGTCGTGAGGGGAAAAATGTATTTCATTTGAAAAGTCAGGAAAGTGAGAAACACTTTTTCTCTGACGAGGAGAGTGACAATGTTGACTCTGATAATATTCTTCGGGGGATTTACACTTTTCTGTGTATCTTTCCATAAAAAAAGCACACTGCTGCTCCAGATAAAAATATGGACATACATGCTTGGCTGGCGGAACAAAGGAAAGAAAAAAAGTGGGAGGGATAAGAATAACTAACCTTTTCCACTTTGTTTAATACAAAAGTTTAGATTAGTATGACGTGGACATGGTTCTCATATTTCCCCAATGGATGCTTTCATAACTCCCGTCCTACACAATCCGTTTTTTTTGCTGTTTTTTAACAGGCCCAAGTGCTGTGTGCAATTTAAGTCAAATCTGTTTATGTTCTTTATGGAAACATTTTTATGAGCTACAATAACATCAACAAAACAAGATAATAACAACAGAGAAAAAAGTGCTTGACAGAACATTTTTTTCTAGGAAGTTTACTGCATTTTATCTAGGCATTTATGCATTTTTGAAGGAGGGCCAGCCTCCTCCATGTCACACATATCACAACACACGACCACCCCATGATAATCATAAGATGATCCTTTGCATAATACAACTCAATTTTAAGGATCACTCCAGTTTATGCATTTTGGCAGCGAGGGCAAAAAAAAATTCTGTTTCTCCAAAAAAAAATATTATTACGTAACTACCATTTTGTGTTTATTTTTTTGTTACTGGATTGCTACAAGGAATTGGAATACAGCTCTTCTTAAAAAATCTCATCTTTTCCTACTCACGACCATTGTTATGTCCCTGCCGTCCCCGTCGGGGCGGCGGAAGAGGACAATCGACATTTTGTGCATGGCTGCAAATTTTATGAACTGGAAATATACTTTTACTCTCCCCCTCCTCTTTTTTTCTCATTTCCCAGAGTTCACGGGAGAAGAAAGGAGGCAGGCCAGCAGCGGAGCATTTTTTTTGTACCGTATGCATTATGTCCAGTGGATTCAAAGGATCATCTTCGTCTCGTCATCATCAGCATCATCACGAAACAGCTCTGTCCCTTCTTCTAAACCACCCGCGAAGATCGTCCATTCTTTTTTGTGGCGACCCGACCGTGGAAAAAAAGGACTGGGAATTGTTTGCACTTTTGCTTCTCTCTGGTCTCCTACATTATTTCGGAGATGTGCACACACTCACACATTTTACCTTGAGCTTTTCTCGTTACCCTTTCCTCAAGTGAACAAGATAATAATAAAAAAGGTGTGCAAGTGTGTCTGCAAGAAGGAGTGTATTTATGGTGCATTATGCATACAGAGATAAGACTCTTTCACGCGGTGAGAAAACGACCTTCACTATAATAAGATGGGTTGATCATCATCCCATCACCAAACCAAATATCCATCTTAGCATGCCAACCTTACTGGTTTTTTTCTTGGGTATTTATCTAAGACTACATAGAATCTTGTCTGAACTCTTGTTGTAGTCGCATTAAAAATCCCGAAGTGTTCTTCTGTTTCAAACTTGCCAGACAAGAACACAGAAAGCGTCTATGAACACACGTGTGAGAAGGAAAAGAAAGACACGCCATCCAATCATCCATTCCATTACAGTTTGCTTGACCGACCAGACAGTTTTGGGAGAAAGGGAAGTTCGGTAAATCATTCAAGGATCGGACATCTCCAAAAAAAAAATTTCCAGACACAAAAAATAAGGAGCAACAGTGCAAAACTTACAGTGGTACTCTTCAAATTGAAAAAAAACTCAGCCAAAAAAATAATCCATTTTTTAGGCAGACATCCTTTTTTAAACAAAAACGCATGGACCATTTTCTTGCCATGTTCAAAAGTCTCGTCTGGTATCATAATGTACTTAACTTTCGCTGAAAGGAGGTTGATTTGAAAAGAAGGAATTCACGTCTCAACCTTTTACTAATGGCATTTTTTAAGGGTAAAGTAGGTACATTTTCGGCCAAACGTGTAGCTTATGTTATACCACATCACATCCATTTTTTATATTTTATACACACGCTTATCCATCTGTTGGAAGTATTTACGTAATAGAAAGTCATGGAGTACAGCTTTTTCAGCAATCAATTCACTCACAGCTCACGTTACGCACGCGTTTCCCTCTCCTTTAGTTCTCTTCTTCACACGTTCATTATTTGATTTCCCTGCAAACACATATCCAACGACACACACACAATTTTTTTTTACTGACGAGAACAAATAATGAATCTGGGCGAGCGAGGGAGAGAGAGAGAGAAATTAAATCAGAATAAAAAAAAGAGGAATTGACTTGAACTGGGGAAATGAGTTGAGTATGTGTGTGTGTGTGTGTTGAGTACTGAAACCGGAGTAATTTTAACTACCCCTTCTACACACAAAATATATATTTTTTTATCTGGAATTCCAATTTAGTTCGAGGAACAAAAAAAAATCTTGTCTTATCCAGCAAAACGGGTAAAATATATATATGTATTTACATGCAGTAGACTTTTTGTACCTATTCAGATCGGAAAGAGGGATAATCTAATGAGTCCGTTATGTTTTTTTTGTTGGAGGAAATTGAATTTAATCTGGGGAGCAAATGAACGTCCCACTATTCCCATTTCCCCCCAGAAAAGGAGGGACGTGACCGGGCCAAAAAAAGAGAGAAAAAATAACCCATTTGATTTCACTATAAGGTTCTTGCCCGACAAAACATTTCTTCGTCGTCCACGTTCAAA
>JAHZNF010000983.1:0-17571 GCA_027744215.1 Troglopedetes dispersus
AAAACAAAGAGTGTAGCATGAGGTCATTACTCCATGCTCCTTTGTTTCATGATCGAGTCTTTCTTACTGGAAAATGTATGTCACGTGCGACATCATGTGAGCACAGAAGTTGGAAGCGTGCGATTTGGATGTTTGTTCATTACGTACTAGTGAAATGAGTAGAGCATAAGGACTGCGTGTGGACCACCGTATCAATTTTTTATAAGGAAATGAAAGACAGCAAAAATAATAATCATGTTAGATGAGTATTATTAAAATTTATCCACACACATAATAAGCGACGTGTCATAGTTTGCAGTAAATCGAATAGTCATTAAATACGTGCATTTTAACATTTCTATAACGCATCGCTGGACATTGAAAAAATAGGACTTCATACTATCACTTTGTCAATTTTCAAGTTCGTCTCGATAGTCATAAAAATTTTTCTTCATTGGATACAATTTAATGTTTCAATAAAGCATCGGAACACTAAGTTGGATTTCTTGCATCTATTAGTTTTCGCATCCTGTGAGAGGTCATTCTTCGCGAGAAAAATTGCGTATTAATGTTAGTAATCATGCAGCATGATCATCATCGATTAATTCGATTGCATGCTTGCCATGAAATTGGTTTTTAAAACCAGATAAACATATGTATGTATATCCTCGAGAAACTCCATAAAACCTTCGACTCCCAAATACACGTGCCCACTGTTTGCTTTAATGTTCTCACATTTCAAAGCCAATATAATGTGCACATTACATTTAGAGCATTTAAATGATGGCGTTACTACATAGTAAGGACATTTCTAAAAACAGACGATATCATAAATATAATTGAGGTTTCCTTGCAATTGAGATTTTATTTACCACTTGCATTTCAGATTTAAAAGAAAAGCAGAATCACATTAAACTTGTCATATTTATCAACAGTCATTTCTATAGTATCTGAAATAAAACAGTTAAGTCATAGAGGCACCGATAAGGCATGCATTTCCAGTTTTATTTGTCATGAAGCATGTCTTAAACTTCTTGTTTGGAATGCGCATGTAAATAATGGTTTTGTTTATCGACTTGATCCTTCATGCATACATATTAACACGTGTCCACCTCGTCCGTTTAAATACCACGGAATAACTGGACGTAGAGGATTCTGTATATGTGACGTGAGTTTGATGTCAAAGATTAGATTGAATTTGGTAAGCATAAGACAAGTTCATAAGCATTCAATAAATTCCACATTACACGATTTTCTCAGAAAATTGACTAAACTGACCATGAATCATCCCACAAATGTTCGCTTTAATAAAATGCTCATTTGTTGCTAGAATAAAGCGTATCAATTAGATTAAATGTCCATAATGATATGCTGCCGTGAGTGTTGTGGTCGAGATCTGTCTTCTCCGAAATACAAAAAAGTGAACCAGTGAGAAGTTTTTTACACTTAGATGAAATCTTGTAACCGTTCATGGACCAGGCAAGTAGTAGCCGGTGTCCGTTTTATATCCACGTACATGCTCAGTCACACGTTACACCTGGCCTGGTAACGCTACCAATCTTACATATCGATATTACTCATTTTGCGCCATGTGCATGACACTCGCTTCGTAGTAAAAGAGAGAACCGGACTGGACCTGGTTTCTGGTCTCCTTTTGGAGTCAGAATCTTATTAGGGTGGGTAACCTGGTCAGCAACGTAAGCCAAACAATCATCCTTCATCTTCTCGTTCATTTTTATGTATCTGTCTGCTATCTACTATCCTGCAGAAAGATTGCAATGCAGAGAGAGAGAGAGAGAGGAAGAGAAATAGTAACCGTTCGTTGAAAGCTGGTTGGACGCTTCTTCTAACTTTTTTTTCTGAGTATCATTTTATAAAAAGTGGCGTTGGTAATGTTTTGCATGTGCTCATATAATTTCTTTTATGTTCCAGTTACCTTTGCTACTGACCAAGCAATTGCTCAAAAGAACAAAGACATATATCTTCTAAATGCCCGATTCAAATGAAATTAGAATTGTTTACCAAAATTATTTCATCATCACCGTATGTCGTTCGCTACCTCTTCATTTTGCTCTTTTCATCTCTCGTCCCAATAAAAAGGGATATTATTCATCTGTTGGTGTTTCGGATAATGTTTGCAGAACGGCAAATTAAAGATGAACATTAAAAAGCTTCCGTGTCTTGACCTCTCATGACTATGATCAGCATATGTTTGTGTTTCTTTTTTTTTGTGCAAAATTTCGTCCAGTACATTTGCAATATGTTCAGGTTTCATCTTGAATTTTCTAATCAAACTTGTCTTTGCCGTTGCGGCTCTAAAAAAATTGTCAGGTTGGACTTTACATAAAACCAAAAGAAACGCCATTAGAACAACTAGTCCAAACCAGGTCTTTCAACTTAAAAAAACGTGTGTATTTAAGTAAAGAAAGATCTCAAGATGTTCATCGCCATATTATCCAGAAATTGCTGCAAGTGGTGGGCGAGAGCCAGAATGGGTGATGGTGATTAAACTAATAATTTATTTCAAACGTTCTCTGAAGTACCGTAGCCAATGTCTGTTGGGGGGGATCATCAGAAATAAAAATAAAATGAAATTGTGCTTTCTTCAAAACTGTCAGTACATTTATATTATATGTACGCACAGGTAATACCGGAAATTGTGGACTTGTAAAGTTATTAGATTCATCATATTTTATAATTACTAAAAGAGGTTACACAAAGTATCCATGTAGCACTTGCATGTTGTAGATAAGAATAAAAAAACAAAGAGTTACATGGCAACATTTATATCTAACTAATCTTCAAATATACCCCTGCAAATATCAACGTTTTCGCTAGTTGTCACAAAATGCTGCATGCGAAATGGTTTGTTGTGTCAACATTATTTTTATAGATTTTATTGTTTACGAAATTGTCATTATGCAAGCGATTATCCCGTGGTGTCAAGAAACTAGGAGATTTAAATGTCCGAGAAGATGCTTACAAATAATACTTTGCATAAATAAATGCTCGTACACATTTGCCATATGTTGAGCCTCCTTTGCATCAGTCAGGTGAGGTGAGTAACATCGCTTTTTTTTCTATTGTTGTGAAGGTAAATGATGATGATGAGTATACAAAAGTGATTAAAGGGGTTTCCTTCCAGAGTGCACGCATACTATTCCACTATTTCGGCCTTACTTGGAGGTAGGGAGACCAGCAGAAGCGTTAATCACTATCTCGATCGAGTATAATATACATTTATAAGGATTACTCAGGTAAACTTATTTCTTACATATATTTTCTACTGGAAACTGTAACTAGGTAGTACGTGTTACATGTCATTGATGTCATATAAAAGTACCTATGTACCTATTGCCAACAAATACAAATACATATTTGCAGATGATGAATATATCCGTCTGGTGAAAACCCGTGTACATTTCGGTTTTCCACTATATGTTTGTGTCTGCCATGCCGTTTACCCATTCCGTCACTCATTTTCATTTCAAAAGAAAAAATACAACTTCAGACTTTCAGTGAAACGACAAGAGTGGAGTAAACCATCATCATACTCGGTATAAGGGTGAGTAATCATTGGATTTTAGAATCCTAAGCGTGCCTTGAAAAAAATTATTATTACTACGAGAGCATCATTTTTTTTCGGAGATAAAGATACCAATACATAAATTCCCTCTGCTCCCTACTCTTTATACATCTACAGAAGATAGCATGCACGCTTACGAAAAAAGTAGTTGCGTTGTGTAGTAGTGTGCAACCCAAACATGACGTAGTATTAAGCACATGGAAGAAAAAAAAAGTGATTTCCCTTCAGCCAAATATGTTTTTTTTTCTCTGAACACCTGGCCTATTGTATTGTATTGTTAATGTGCACCGACAACAAAAAAACTGGTTCCAGTACCAAAGAGATTCGAAGGCACAATTACTTTAAGTGAAAAAAAATATATCGAGCAGTCGCACATACAAAAGCAAGCTTCTACTTTTGAGAAGGGTGAGGTAAGCGAGTATACGTTTTGTCATACAATTCTTGTGTCTAAAAAAAAGTTTCAGACTGTTCCAACGACCCCAAGGGTTCTTCCATTTCCAACTCAGGTTCTTCGCTTCTATATTTACCAGTTCATGTGTAATAGTGCACAACCGACAACCACCAGGTACGTGGAGATATAAATAATAATAATGTGTATACATGTGCTTTTCTCTGTTTACTTTGACTCTTGGTTCAGCATTAAGACTTGAAAAAAATTGGTTCCCTTTTTGCTTGACAATGTTTCCATTCAATAGTGGCATTTCATGATGGTGTAGCGAGACGCATAAAATCCAGGTAAAAAAAACCTTCTCCCTTGTTGCAGTTCTTGCATATTTTTATGATTTATCCAGCCAAAGGGAAACTAAATTCCCCTTGCGCTCACTCAACTGCTCCCGTATTACATATATCGGTCCCTGCTGAAGGGCAGCTGATTCGGTTGATATAAAAAATTATCCCTTTTTTCGCCGGCATGAACAGACTAGGGGAAATAGTGAAAGATAATGGAAAAAGTGCAGGACACAATGCTAATGAACGTTGGCTTGATGAAACTGGGGATTCGTGCATGGATAGACGACGGCATAAAAAAAAGTCTCCGCATATATTGTGCGGTGACGTAGGTAAAGAAACAATTGTCAAACGGAAAATGAGCATGGGATTTGCATGGAAAATTATTTCTGAAAACCTCGAGTTCGGAAATGCCGTTGCAGACGCTTGTTCAGAAGCTATATAGCTACATATTATCATGTAGTGTTTGTGGTGCGTGCGGAGATCTGTCGTGATGATCTAGTTCCATTGAAAGCACCCCTTTCCACTGTTGTCATGTAGAAGATATACATATATAATAGTGTGTTTATTTATACTACTACTGTTCATTAAAGCATCTCTTTAGATTTAAGTTCTCTCGCTTATTTTAGAAAGAGCTTGGGTTTTTGGCCCACTTCGTAAACTTCATTGGAAGGTAAAACACCAGCTCAGTTTTGTACATAAAGTTAGACACAGTTTAGAAATGTATGTGTCATGTGTGCATAACAATAAAATACCCTTTTACATTACGGAATTTATATCATGAAATCGCCACCAGTGCACCACCACAATTCCATTGCCACTGCCAAGCCAGTAGCAGAAGTCGCGTGCCAACGGTGTATTCGTAAAACTCGTAAAGTTTTACGGTAAAAATATGTACAAGATGAACACACATGTGTGATCAGTGTGATGTGAGCCCTATTTCAGTTAAGCATAACCGTATAAACTCAGGGGAGATGCTTGGGTGATTGTTAAAAGGTATACCTGGGCTGATATGGACACAAGAACTGTATTTTATTTATCCAGAATCCAGACTTGCTTCTCCATCTCCATATATGCAGTGCAATTGAGGCAACAAACAACTGCCTGCTAGGTAATTGTTACCGTGAGAGTGAGTGAGAGAAGACGCGTCCTCTGTGAAGCAGCTTCTTTTTTGGGATGGTGAATGGTGGTGGCTATGGATAACTGCATTGTGGCATCTTGTTGCGTGTCTCTTTTCTCTGGCTGCTTTTGAAGCTACTTCTCAGAAGGGGAAGAAAAGAAAGGTTTTGTTCTTTTGAGTTGGGTTTAAGTAGAAGAAACTACGACGGACGTTGACTCACTTGTTGAGTAGCTCTTGCTCACATCGCATGTGTCTCACTGTTGCGTTGATCTTTCTTTGATCGACACTGTGACTTTTGTGTTATACCAACACCTACCAGTACCTCTGGAAAATTCGTTGGTTGGTACAAGTACAAGTGAAACGTGCAAACAAAAAAATAAATTCATATAAAGTATCAGCATACTTTTTGTGAACTGATAATATAGTGAAACTGCGAAAAGCACGGAAAAGTCCGAAAATTAAGAATTTCTGTTTCAAATTGTGTTTAACCACATGTGGATTTTGAAGTAATCAAGGAATAATTTAATCTGCTGGTATTCGGGGGAAATAGTGAATTGTTGAAGAGTGTGAAACATTTTCTTGACGAGATTCTGCATTCGACGAGTCTGTTAGAATTTAAAGATCAAGTTTTGCGCTATAAACAGGCTCTGAGTACACTCCAAGGATTTCGTGGAAAAATGCAACCTCATATGATGTCGACGAACGGCGCGATGCCGGAAAATACCACCCCTGACGTACCCAGTTGCCAACCACGGGTGCCAGTTTTGGCCGAGCTGTTGTGCTCCGAAATGGCAGGAACGGATTCTCCGGATTCAGAAAGAGAGGATGGATGTCGGGATGGAACTCACTCATTTTTTGATCCGGCCATTCTGCACCATCCTCATGTCATGAAGAACCTCAAAGCGTTGGAGATGATGTTGCCTGCGCCCAAAAATTATTTCGCCACAACAGTACCCAAAGGCGAAATTCTGCCGTATATGAGAAAGGTGGTCGGCTCTTGGATGTTGGAGGTAAGATGGCTCATTGATATCTTTTTTATAGTACCATCATCTTAATTAATACCATCATTATTCGGAGTTTTGGTAGCCACGTGCTGTTTCTGGTGGTGCAGGGGCCACACAAGATCTGTTGGTCAGTTCGTGAAAGAACCCTGAGTATGAATGATATCATAATCAAGTCACTTACGCATGCCTTGCGGGTTGATGGAAGCGTTTATAAGTTTTCTCACCAGAATCACGATGCAAGCATGGCATCACGTCCAATAAACATTATTAACAAAATTACCAGAAGTTTTCAAAACATTTTGTGAGTTTATGACTGATGTAATATTAGGACATCACATCCTATAATTTTCTTTTTCAAAAGCGCAAGCTACAAGTGGTTAGTGTTACTTTAAAGAGGTCATCATGTCATGGATCATTCTTTGCGGTTTGTATTGGATATCAGCCAGGAAAGCTAATATCGTTGTGGTTTTGCTTGCAAGAAACTGTTTCTATTCTGGTCGAAGGAAGCCAGAGAGCTTTAGGGAACTGGGTGGCGATTAAAGAAGCGTGCATATATGCGTGCCTCATGTTGTACATGCCTCATGAATTCCGAAGTAGCCAAAGCAGGATCAGGCATTGTTGTTGTAGAATTAGAATGTAAATTAGGCTTCATTATTCCAAGGGGTGGGTGTTGAACCAGTAATCTATCGATCACAGTTTGCTTACACGAGTGACCTAAATCATTTTTTTTAAAGAAGGAATTTTTTTTTCTTGTTTACTTTTTTTACGACTTCAATTCGTCCGGCATGGCTCACTCGAGGTTGCACGACCTGCACGAGTACAATTCGGAGGGTGGAACATTATGGTATATATTTTTTTAAAAAAAGGAAGCGAGCATTGTTGGAAAATGCGTATCTTGAAATTAAGCCACAGGCTTGTCTATAAATAATTGTATGATGTGCCTTAAGCAAATACATTGTATCTTCGGAAAATAGCATTTTACTTGGCTTTCCGATGATGTACCGAGGTGTTATGATATTATTATACTCAAATATAAGAAATGCATGTAGGTCGTCCTTTTACTTGACTTGTAATCAATCGATTATTTTAAGTTTAGAGAAGTAGGCAAGTTGATGATATGATAATATTAAATAAGTAGGCATCCCGTTATTTCACTTCGCCTATGTTTTCTGTGACTGGCTTTACACCCAGTTCTAAAATCGTACAGGCCAAGTATAATTTTGGTGCGTAAAGGTTTTTTTATCGGAGAAAACATGAACAACGCGGCCACATTTTTTTATTGTGCTACATCACATGCTTGCATGCAATCCAACACCACGAGGCAAATAAATTCAAATGTACAGCCAATGGCGAAATAAATCAGTGAATTCTTGAATATCCTGCACGATCCGCATTTTTTAAAATGTTGTTTTGGATTCCCTTTGTATAGGTTTGTGAAGAGCAGAAATGTGACGAGGCAGTCCTCCCACTGGCAATTGGAATTATGGATCAATTTCTAGCTACATGCACTATCAAGAAGGAACAACTCCAGATGGTAGCTTGTGTGTGCCTATTGTTGGCGTCGAAATCTCGTCAGAGTCAACATTTCTCTCTGGAACTACTTTCGTGGTACACCGACAACAGCGTTTCAATTCATTCGCTGCGGGTAAGTCTCTTGTGATAGTTAGTGCAAGCCGCTTTCAGTCTCTGTCTTGTGGCAATTTTCATCACATTTTTCTTCCTTGCTTTTGCTTGTTCTCACAAGCCGACATTAATATTCATTTTGGAGCTTCCCTCCTTGGTGGACTTTTCTCACCGATTTCTCACTTATCTGCGACAATTTTCAAATTATGTCACGTCATTACTGATTCCATACATAATTATCTTCACGCTGACATCAACTAGTGTATTGCTGTGCTGAAGGTAGCCAACTGTAAAAAAAATCATAACTTGAACTTTCTGGTGTAAAGAAAGTGGGGTCTAAATTTTGCCTTTTTTGGCTGTGGTGCCTAATATCTTTAATCATTCATCATTCCATTTCTGACCTGACGACGACGAACGGAATCACCGGTGAAATTATATTCATCCGCTTATTTATATTGTACGTCATATCATCATTACAATATTGCATTGTCAGGTAATTGGCCATCTTCCGTTCTTCCATTTACTTCGATAGGCATGAGTAGGAACAAAGCGGAAAAGGCACGGTGGAGTGGAGAAGCTTTTGAAAAGGAAGGTTGTTACGCGTGTGGTGGAGGTGGAGAGACGAGACAAGCGAGTAGAACGAAATAGGTAGCAGTGAAGATTGTGAGTTGACGACGAAGCTCGACTGGAAGTTAACTTCCTTCTGTTGTTTCTTCAGACAACCCTTTATTTCACCGTCATGCTTGTGTGAGCTTCGAGCACACCATATCAGCACTCCAGCAAAAGTCGTTTGTCGTCAGGTACCTTTCTTCATCTTGCATGTGCGTCCTCCCCCACAAAAGCATACTATACGTTTTAAGTGTACATGTTTTAAGTGTGGTGGCATTCACCGTTCCCTGAAAATAAATTTTATGAAGCTAAGTTTTTTACTTGCCCATATCACAATCGTCTGCAACCATAATTGCAATTCTTATTTAGAGCAGAAGTTGGGTACAGATGTTTCTGAGTCATTGGTTACAGGTGCGAAACTTACTGAAAGTGAAATGGCTGCACGTAACACGTGCAGCCATTTCGTGCTTTGTTGGGACACATATTTAGAAGATTGACTTATGCATATTTCATGAAAAAATAACTGTATCCTTGAAGAATCAAATTAGCCCTTTCCTGGATACATACATAGATTTTTTTTCAAATTACTGAAAAAAAGTAAATATCAACTTGAAACTGGAAAGAATACAATTTCCTGTATAATGTTATTTATTTAAAACAGCACTCATTTTATACCCAAAATTTCTATAATTTACTCACATAAAAGATTTGGTAAATGAATAGTACATAAACTAGGATAATTCAACATGAGAGAATGTTTACTTGTATTCAAGTTATTTGTTTAGACATTGAATTATTAGAGTGGTAGTTCCTAACCAAGCAACCAATAACAAGAACATTACCCGCATCAAATTTTCATTACTGATATGCATGGGAAAGTAAAAAAAATCTATAAGTATAGAAGGCATCTACAATGAAGTAAGTTTTTGGCAATATATCTGGGAAGCGATCGAGTAGCCCAAGTGACTCACGATGATAATGATCTTTGATAAGAATAAGACTGTGTGACCAGAAACAGGAAGGAAGAACGATTTTGTTCGTTTTTTTTCTGTAACAGCATAAATCGAACACTTGATAAGAATTTAGGGCTATATTTTACTTTGTAAATAAATAAACCCGTTTGACCCTACTGTCCAGGCTATAAACATGTAGGTATAGAATAGAGATAAACATGAGAGGCAGGAAGTTGAACAGCACCCATCCTCATAATATTTGTCATAATATTCTATCAAAAGCATGGCTCAATTTTATTGCATGGAGAAAAAAGGAAGGAGGAAAAGGTAAATAGAAATAGGTACGCGTATTGTTGAGGAGTGAATGAAGAGAAACTTTGTTCACAAAAGACTAGGGCGAAATGTTGGGTGAGCGACTGCTGCTACTTCTGTGATGGGCTTCTCAATAATGATGATCGTGAAGTGCTCATGATGTGTCATGCGATGGCTCAACCCTCCACATGAATATTATGCTGAGAGGAGAGGGGTCCGGCGTGTGAAGGAAGGAACCTGGTCATTACGATGGTGCATTGACACTTTCGTTTCATATTTGATCATGGGAAAGAGGAGACTCACGGGTTTCACGAAGGAAGACCCTTCTCTTCTCCTTTACCTCTTCAGTGCCTCAAATGCTCTTCAAATAAATACAAGTTCCAAGTGAACTTTTAAGGCACCTTATGAGAAACACTGAACATCATTTTTTTAAGGAGAAGTTGTGTGTGATGTTGATGAAGGCTAATTACTATCAGGTAAAGTGACGAAAAAAGTTTCCAGTTAGTAGAGTGTGTAATTTAGCATATCCCGTTGATGTCCTAATTTAACAAAGAAAAGAAATTCATGCATGCAAATCAAAGGCCTGATAGTAATACTGAGAAGCAAACATAGGATACGTTGTGTGAATGAAGACGGAAAAGGCTGCGTCCTGGATCTGTGGGAAAAAAGATTTCTACATGAAATTGTTATGCACGCATGGATCTAACATGGTCTTTCCATTTTTTCTCGTTGCAGAACGCCTTGTCCATTCGGTGTTTTTATGGTAGTATATATAGTAGCAAATAATGTGTATTTATAGTGAAATGTTTTATGCAGCACATTGAATTAATTTTGGTTCGTAGATAAAATTTTTTGCATTATCTTTAAAGACCAAATTTTATCTTAATTAATAGCCTTTAGTCAACTCTTGAAAAGAAAATCAGCCAAGTAGCAATGTTGTCTGACGAATTGCTGAATTTGTTATCTGCTGATATCTGAAACCGGATGCAGTTTAAATTAGTCGTCAAGATTCCACAAGCAGGCTGACGGCTTTTAGTTTCGTGTAGGCAAATCACTTCAAGTGAATGAAATTAGATATGAAACGAATATTAAGTTTGTTGTACTTTTTTCCTGCTTGTTTCATCCTGCGAATACGACTTGCATAATTTGTTTTTTTTTGTTGAGAATTACCGTACAATTCTCAATTACTAGTAGGCTCGGATGACAAAGAAATGTTGTGGCTTGGGGCATTGCGATAATATTATATTCCTTTGCTAGTGAAAAAAGACATCATCAAAGTTGTTTCTATGCAAGCCTATTTGCAGGAAAACATTTTTAAACATGTCAACTGTCACATTAACCTTCGCCGCACATGATACTTAAATTTAATTCAAACAAAGGAAACTTACGTGATCATGTGGTGAGTAAGAGCCTCGAATTAGGTGAACATATGTTGCAAACTCAAAACAGTTTGTTCACGGAATAGAGGAAGTGAAACTGGTTTCAAACTTTTTACATAAGCGAAAAATGGTGAACAAAAAACCTTGAATTTGGCCGATGACTTGATGTTGTTTTTATATTTCCATTGTCCGGTTAGATGTCCGTACATGACCATTTAAGCCACGTGAAAACTGGACAAAGTAAAATCTCTACTAAAGTCAACAAAATGAATTTCTCGTACACGATATAAGTTTTCATGGAGCTATGGGTCGCGATAATGTACATGGTACATGCCTCCTACAAAACTTTTTCCCCACCAGTTGTTGTTGAGCCATTACTCCTATCTACAATCATGAAGTTTTTAGTGAAAGTAAATGTTAAGTTATGCACATACATACATATTATCTGGGATGATGATACCCACTGGGGCACACAAGGCACTGTTCATTTTTTTTCTGAATGGGAGATAGTGACTAGATGCATCCACAGAACCGAAGAAGCGGAAGGATGGGGCGAAAAGGAAATGGTTCTTAACACAAGCAAAAGGGAGATAGAAGTTGGTTTGCTATTCTTGTCGGAGTTCATTTATGCTGTTGTCGTTACACGTTTGCGTTACCATTGTTTATTTTTTTTATTCATTGAAGTCCTCATGATTACGGCTACTAAAAGGAATGAAGGCAGTGTCAGGTAGCAACTGAAACTTGGGAAGGGAGAACAGGAATATGTAATTCTTGAGAAGCTCTTATTAACTGGGTATCACATCATCGTTACGTAATGATAGGATGGGTACTACTTTTTGCATACAATGTGTTACCTACATCTGCTGGAATGAAAGGAGTGCTTTGCACACAATTATATGGTCCATTGTAACCAGTCGACCTTAACCAGAATATCCGTTTCTCTTGAATAACGAAACAGCTCCTGCAGCACGCCTTGCCCTCATTTCCGTCTGTTTCATTTGCTTGACTCTCGAAAGACTTTTACTTGACACTCATCCGGTTAGCTCATCCTTTCATTATTCGCCTTATTTTTTTCTTCTTGATATTTATCCTCCGAGTCCTATTCGCCCTTGTGTATATAAACCTTCTTTTTTTTCTGGAAAATTTGATTATGCCTGCAAACATGCACATTTGATGCTGTGGATAACAAAGCCTTGAAGTACCTACTTAGGTTGTTGCACTTTACTTTTTTCGAGGTCTTCAGCTATCCCTTATTTCCTTTCTGCTTTAAAGTGGATTCTGATGTTTTCGCTTGGAATGTTTTCATTACAATTCATTTATGCTGACCATTTTAATTTGATGTTCATTTCCGTTGATTTTTTTCAATTTAACTTTTTTTTTGCAGACGTGGGAATTGGTTGTGCTGTCTCAACTCAACTGGGATGTTAACATTTTGACTGCCTTTGACTTTATTGATTTCATTTTGGTTCGCACTCCAAATCAGGCTTACGTTTCTGGTAACAAGTACAGCCAGATTGTTCGCCGCCATGCTATAACCTTCATCTCATTGTGTGCTACAGGTATTTGAAATTTGCCTTTTTTAATTTAAATGTTATAATGAATTGACACCATTTTATACCGTTATAAATTTTATACTAACAATCTGTAAATAACTTTTAGAACCCCGCTTTGTTGGTTTGAAACCATCACTTGTTGCCGCTTCAGCCATTTACACCGCCATGAAAGGCATGAAGAAAGAGGATAAAGCTTTGGCCAGTGGATTGGCTCAAATGGCAGGCGTATCAGAAGAGCAACTCATGACAACTGCCACCTCAATTGATCAAGTCATCTCTACAGAGGTTTCAGTTGTGAAACAGCAAACGGCAGATTCCCCGTTCGCTAATAACGTCGGAATCAGTGCCACTGTGGCTTCCAAGAAAGTATCTGCAACTTGCGGATACAAGCAGACCGCCGGTGTTCCATCAACTGGAGCTGCTGCTGATGACATTTTTGTTTGACTAGGAATGCAGCAACCTGCGTGGGGTTAAAATGAACTGGTGCAGAAGAAAGAAATATTGATTAACTTAAAAAATTGATTAAGATTAGATTGTTTGTTAAAAAGAGAAAAATCTGGTAAAATTTTGTATCTAAAGCATTCATTATTTATACGTTGTCAACTTTAAAGAATTTAAATAATTTTGGCCTCTTTGAAATCCAGTTAAGGTGATGCTAGTCAGCCTGTCATTGTTAGCACTCACAATATCTTGTGTTTGTTCCGGTTATTTTAAGACAAAGAGTTTCAACATCCCGGTTGCTTGTTGTAGTTAACCATATTATACAGCGCGAAGTTTCGATAATTTATTTTTTCTTGTTGGTAAATCCAGGCTAATGTTATCGTTTAATACTAATTCTCCAAAAATTTAGAAGGTCTCTATAACATAACGTCATGTTTGGCAGAAAGTTGTTGTTTTATTGATCTCACTCATTTTTTATGCAAGGTTTGGTGTGTGTACATTTTTTTTTTTAAATTTTTTCTAACAAACTTCATAGTATAATATGTTTGGATTAAATGTAAATGAAATGTAAAAAGTTAGAGGGTTTACTGTATAATGCGCTTGGGTCATGCAGTAGTAGCAGTGTATATAAACAGGCTTGAATATTACTACTTACAAAATAGTAGACTAATTCGCATCAGATAAAAAACCTGAAACACTGAAAGTGCCTTTGAATGAATGTGTATTTCCTTTCAAAATTTTGAGATGAATATAATGGATATTTGAATCGAAGAAATTTATTTTACTTGGTCTGGAATCAGTATTGTTAAAGTGTAAGTGTGTATATGTAGATCTCATGTAATGAAGTTGACTAAGATCTCTCGTGTGTCAAAAAAGAATCCCAGTGATTGCAACTTGGCTGGATTTTTTCGAAAAGAGTAATTTCTCTTTTGTATTTATTTTTAACTTAATTTTACAAAAATACTTTTTAAGGAATTGTGGACAATATTGGCCGTTTCCGCATCAAAATATTTTATGAGTTGTGACGATGTTTTTTTTTTGTAAAAACAAACATTTGTTTGATGCATGTATACAAATAGAATTTATGTTTTGATGATATGGTTTTAAAAATGTTGTGTATCTCCAAAGATAATTAACTAATAAACAATCTAGTCTTTCTTTTTGGTAAACGAAACACGAGCCACAGTTGAACATGTATTATTTCAAAATAAATCACGTGTTTTATATCTTCACAAGTCACACCAGCTAAAACAAACATGAATAGTCTTTTCCCAAAAATTCTTATTATAAATAACCTGAAATTTTTTAATACTCGGACGGAAGATTTACCCATCCAAAATCATTTTCTTTGGTTGAGGTAAGAATTACATAAAGCATCACGCAGCTCGTAACAATTTTTCGTATTTTTAGTTCATGCAACAGAACACGCAAAGCAGCTGGCCAAATTTTGCATCAACTAGGCTTCTCCAGCAGAACGACCCAGTTACCCTGTTCGTAATAATTATCAATTATTGTAGGTGCTGGTTTCATTTCGCGAACCAATTCTTCCAGTTCCCCTTTTGTGAACACATGGTAGTACCTGTGATGTACGGCACTTTGCTTAGCCTGAGTGTTCACCCATGGCACAAGCATGTCATTTTCCGGGAATTCCTGCTCACGGTTGTGAACAGGGAGAAAGGAGTAGCCCACAACTTGACTTGCACAAACATCTGGAGGATTGTAGCAACCCCGTTCTGTTTGCCTTTCTGACCAAGTGGATTTCTTATTGTCAAGACCTTGCTCTTTGGCCCACACGTATATCAAGCCGTGACCTCCTTGTGTCATTACCCTCACCACTTCTTCCAGGAAGCGTAGTCTTCTCTCCTGTATCAGGCAAAAAACAGATTGTGCTGAGTAACATAAGGTCTACTCATATGTACGTTTTAATTTGTAAAATTTGTAAAGACTACTTTGGTCGCAATATGATGCAACACGGCAATTGATATGACCCCATCGAAATAGTTATCTGGAAAAGGTAAGGATAGTGCATTGGCACGAACTACTTCGTGACCCTTCTCAGCACATTTCGCTAGCAGACCCAAGCTCATGTCGTTGCCTATCTATAAAATTAAATACGAAAATAAATTGTTGAAAAAAGGGTTGCAATGCAATAATAAAGATGACACTTAATTCATTGGATCGAACAATCGAACCTACTTCTAAAATATCCTGGTTGATGCCAAAATACTTCCCATTAGCGCATCCAACATCCAACAGGCGGCTCCCGGGTTGGAGACTCTCAACAAATTGCTTCACTTTGGGCCACGGTTTGTGGCGAGTTTCAGTAAAATGTCCTGCGATTTCCTCATATACCTGTTCATTGTAGGAGTTAATTTAATGTTTTGTAACAAGGAGCACAACAGGCAGAAAATATACTGAGCAATCTTTCATAAATTGGACCAAGCAATTTCGAACTAAAAATTAATACTTTGTGAACTAAATCATCTTCGAGAGAAGGTGCGTTGTCATCAGTAATTTTCCCTTTTTGTGAATCACACAAGGTTGGAAACCTGATTAAAATGTATTATTTGTGACCAAAATGTAATACAAGTCTCAAGTTTGCAGAATCTTTAAATTCCTCATACCGACACTGGCACGATGAACCGTCCCTTTGTAGCCTTCGGAACGTTAAAGAGATGCGAAGTTGTCTAGGCATTACCGTGATTCCTCCGTACCTTTTGTCAGGAATCACGTCAAATTTTCTTGGAGTGATTCCATGTGTCCAGCCATACCTGTAAAATATAAAATATTACAGAATCGCCAAATTGCTTTTATCATGACTTGACATTCGATAATATCGCCATCCCTCATAAAGACAAGGTTTTCATACCGAGAATCACCACTCATAACTAGTAAACTTCTCGCAGGTAACACTAGACTAAAAAACTTGTTAATGAGACCAACAAAAAATATGTAACTACTCCGGAGAGTTATGTTGAGCATGATGTAGGAATAATTTTCATTTAATTTACCTTGTCCTGGTAAGTATTGATTAACAGTTAGCTGATCTGGCTCGGCATGAAAAACATTATCTGAGACCATTCTTGTAACGGCAGGCATAATGTAATCAGGGATGTTTTGTGGAAGTGGGGTGAACATATCTACATCATTTGTACCGTATCGAAACTCGTATCCAAAATGCTGAACGCTTCGTTTCTTAAGCTGCATACCTACCAGTAAAAGATAAAGCGTCGGTGATTAAAGAGTTTACATAATTCTTGCTTGCATTGTTCCAAAAATTTCTTAGAATACAACTCTATAGAATACTTGCTTTTCGACTCTTCCACAAACAATTTTTTGATGAATTCCGACTCCTCTTCGCGACTAATGAAGTCTGAAATGACCCGCAGGCCGTCGGGTAACTCGTCTTGAAATGGCAAAAGTAACTGCACGTCCTCCTGAGGAACCGCTGAAATAGGTAATATAAGTAATCTGCCTTTATATACTTGTTGATTTAAGTATTTGATGAAGGCAGACGGGGACAAGGGAGTTTGATAAAAAAAGATTTTTAAATCACCTTCGCCTTCCTCTAGAAATCCTACATACAGAGTCTGCCTTTCATCGTAATTCGTTCCGTGGTATTTTTCTTTCAAGGTGGAAGCATCTGTTTCATTGAAACTGCGTAGAAAGACATACGTCTGGTCTACAAATAAACGTACTTCCGATGGTCTTGGTGTGAAGAATTCGAAAATGGTGTCCTTTCCTACTCCGTTTGCAACTCCAATTCCCCAAACGACAAGCCACTAATTGGCGGTATCACACCACAACAAAATAACATTAATGCAAGTGAATAAATTACAGGATGTTTTCAACAGCAAAATTTTAACTGGATTCATATGTATTACCTCATTAGGAATCGAAGATATTGTAACACCGACTTGTCTGGAAACCACTTGTGTCATCTTGGAAGATTTTCGGGCATTTTTCCTTGCCATCTTGGATGCGTTGCTTTTTTTATCCACCGTTTCTTTTGTGACTCTAACGTTTGTCAGATCTTCCTGCACAGATAAATCGCCATCAAGTTGCAAAAGCATTATTGCACTGGTATCTGCTTGCGGGCACATCATATTTTCTTTCGAGTCCAAATCCATAATTCTTTCTACAAACGTTCTCCAACAAACTGATCACCGCACTGACTGACTGAGCGACAATTTCTATTTTTGTTTATTATGTCGCATTCAGTAACCACTAATAATACAATCAGTCAGAGAAGTTCTGAAAATCTTCACTAGTCCCTGTTTTGTTTC